>JAHLSL010000117.1:1999983-2075638 GCA_025920805.1 Petroica traversi | reverse complement strand
TGCGTGGCCGGGGGCTCCATGCGGCCCCGCGGGTCTCACCCGGTGGCGGCCCCGGTGAGGCGCTGCTCCCAGCCCGCCCGTGAGGGAAAACGCTTTTATTGTCGCCCTGTAGAAGCCAGGTAAATCATTCGCAGAATACGTTGTGTTGGAAGGGACCCTCAAGGATCATCGAGTCCAACTCCGTGCGCTGCACAGACACCCCAAGAGTCACACCCTGTGCCTGAGAGCATTGTCCAACACTTCTTGAACTCTGCCAGACTTGATTACCACTTCACTGGCGAGCCTGTTCCATGCCCAACCACCCTCTGGGGGAAGAACCTTTTCTTGATCCCCAACCTAAACCTTAAAAAAGACAAGCACTAAGTGATGTAAATAAAGCACACACTGGATGCATGAACAACTGGTTGCCCAACATCTACATAAAATATGAGAAGGGAATTTATCTCATCCAGACTGCCTATGGGATGTTTGCTACATATCCAGCATGCCTGAAAAATATGAGAATGATAAGCCACAAAGCTGATTTAAGGATTGTGTAAATAAAGATTGGACGGCTTACCATGCTACAAAAGGAGATGCAACTTGATAACAACACATACATACCTTAGCAGGGGAAAATACCACAAATAAAAAGGCCCTTCAATCTTGTAGTTGAAATGGATAAGTGAGTCAATGTCTGGAAGCTGAAGGTGGGTAAACGCAAATTAGAAATGTTAACGATTGAAGCGAATAATCATTGGCACAAATTGTGGATGGAATCTGTATTTTATTCTTTGAAAATCTCCTGATAACAGAAAATGTCTGTGTGGAAAATAATATATAAATACTGTATAAATAACTAATAAATACAGTATCCCAACAAAGAAGTTGGACTTACATGCAAAGCTTAGTGGCCGGAGATATCCAATAGGTCAGACTAAAAGACTTGTTTTACATCATTCTGGCCTCAAACTGTATGGACAGGAAAAGCAGAACATGCTAAACATTTATCTTATACTCTGATTTTTGTTGTTTACTGAAAGTATCGTCAAGCTGCCCTGTTTAATAGTTTGTCTCCTGTGATTTTACTTCCAGGTTATTTAATAATTTTGGGGGCAACAGAATCTAACACAAACACCTTTGTAAAAGTAGATATTGAACAATATTTTCTCTGAAATGTATTTCACTGTGCTTGTAAAGAAATGGGTATAAAGCTCAAATATCTTTATTCTATGTGAATCTATGTTAAAAAAAAAAAAAAAGCATAGACAAAAACTTATAAACTAGTCAAAACTTGGGTTGTCAAAACCCTCCAACACATTATAATACCAAATTGCTATCTAAAAATATAGCACAATTTCACCATCTTTTGAAATCTTCATGTTTGTTTAAAATCTCAGAAACTTTCAAATTCCATATTTATTTTCTTATTTTTGCCTTACTCCTTTATCCAGAGCTTGTTAATCCTGCAATCATCGATATATGTTTGCCCTGTGCATCACCATTAGTCTCAAATAACAGATCTTCAGGATCAGAACTGCCTGTTGGAGCGAAACTAACGTGTTGCTTTTCAGTCATTTTCAGACGTGCAGTTTGTGCTGTATAACAGGTCACCTCTTCTGCCACACTCAATGATCATGTGAAATCTTGGCTTCTGTAAAGGCAATGGCAGATGTCTTCTGCTATTCTCCATCTTTCACCTGGTCCCTTAAACAATGTTATAACTAATTTCTGCAGTTTTTGCCATAGCAATTATTAACCCTGCCTTGAGAAATCAGGGACTGTGTTCAGGTCCTGTCTCAGGACCTCCACCAGGTCATTCCACTTCTCTGTGTGTGACCTTTTCAATGTGTAATGTCAATAACAACATCAGTTAAAGGGATTTGCTGTTGGTGGATGCAAAATCCTTAGAACAGCTAAGTATCACTCTTAATTATCTTAGTCCCTGCAGTTGGCTTCCAAAATAAGAATGCAACATGATCCAAAAATCAACACTAGATCAGTAGTGCCCTCGTAAAATGAAAAACAGATGAGGATTGAATACAGACTTCTGAAGACACCTCATTTCTACTTGCCTCTGGAAAATTGTCACCTCTTCCTTCATCAGTCAGTGAAGTGGTTTTTCCTTTAATCCACTTTTTAACCAGCCAGTGACCTCAACCACTCCATTCCTCTACTAAACCATCTGCTACTTCCTTGCCTTTTCTAAATAAGTATAAACAAGAACCACGAGATTTGCATCTCAAGGATACCTTTATAACCTGTAAGAAAGTTGAATTTCACAGACTGAAATGAATCAGCAGAAATCTATCAAATACAATTCTCTGTGAGTTGCGCACCAGCTCATATATAGTATCTATATGCAACTATGACTGGCAACGGATATGTTGATACACTCTTGGAAATTGATGTTCATTCTCGTTTAGTGAGAAATCCTACTTTCTTTTGGCCTTGTCCTAAAATCAGCAATTTTCTTCTGTCTTAGAAACCACCTCTCCTTTCTCTCCCTTTTCTCCTCCCTTGAGACCCAGGATTCTGCTGGCACCTGTTCTGTTTCAAGGGCTGTACTTAAATTAAAGGAGATGTGTACAAAAAAAGTTCCGACTGATCTTCTCGAGGAATTATTCTCTCTAGATGATCATGCTTGTAAATTGCATTTTGTTCATTTCTTGTCATATTCTTAAGAATATATCACTTAAAACAAATCCACATTTTCTCAGGCTGGACCTATTAACTTATACCCCAGATAGGATCATCCCTTCTGCTATCACAACACATTGCTTTGAAAATGATAAATAACCTATACAGACCATACCAAGTTAGGGAAAAAGTAGCAAGAGCTACTATTTATATTTCTTTTCCTCTGATTTGCATCATTTAAAAGAAATTACAATTGCTTTGTCACAAGAAAAAAGCAGCTACTTTAAACTTTATCAGTTTATTCACAAAGTCTGATGAGAGCTGTCTTCCTAATGCCCAGAAATCTAATCTAGAATATTGAATAAATCAGCATAGAAATAGCAGTTTCATAATGTGGTTTCAATAACAAAAATGTTAGTCTGTCATCTTTATGTGAAAGTCATTCATACACAGTGGTTTTCCAACTTGCTAATAGTCTTTGAGGTGCCAAATTAGGCTTGAAGTCTTGGAGCCCGGTGCTATAATGTAATTTTTCCATAGTCTATAAAGAAAAGTGTGTGTATCATTTTCAGATGAATATGAATATGAATATCCCATGTCGCTGGGATATTCCAAACAACAGGAGCCAACATTGGCTTGGGGCACATTACACTTTGTCACATCATAGGGTGTAAAGTAGCTTCCACTGACACAGAGGCTGAGACACAGATGTGTGACAGACACCCTGACACTGTTGCTTCTGGCAGAAATATCAGGCATGATTTCCCATTTGCAAAAATACCCATATTGTAAATAAGATAGCAGTTGATATGGCTCCCTTTAAAGAAAAAAAGAAACCCAGTGCATTTAATATAAAAACGAAATACAAAAAAATCCTCTGACCTTTACAGAGGACTAAAAATAAGACAGAGTTCTCTCTAAGCCACATTTCTATCTCATCTTCTATGGGCTTGAGTATATGAAATACAAGGGGTAAAAGATGGAGGAATTTATCTGAATTAAGGTGATGGTAGCTGACCTCTTCAATAAGAAATTAAGAGTCATCAGTAAAATGCCAAAAATGACAGGCATTATTGAAATCACAAAAAACAAATGCCAAGCCATATGAGAACAAGACAGGGTTTACCCTCCATCCTCAAAAATAAATTTAAAAAAAATCAAAGATTTTACATCCACGCTACTCTGTAAATGTCATGAAGAAAAGAGTTCCCAATAGAAATCAAATTCTAATACCCGAGTGGAATCAAGACAATATATAATTTTGCCAGAGCAGTGATATTACGGGCATTTGCATAATAACAGCATGGAACACATTCACAAGATCAAATAAAAAAGTCAGGATCCAAAGCTGACTCAGTCACAATCAGCAGGCCAGCAGATATTCAAAGCAAAAACCAGACTTTGGCAACATATTACCTAACCAAGAAAGAAGATAATGAACATAATTGTCTACTTCTTTCCAGAATTAACTTTTTGTTTAAAGGGCATATTTAGAAAAGAGCATTGTATTCCAACCAAAGTAAGGTCTGTTATCTTCCTCTAACATGCTGCCTTATTTCAGCTTCTAAGTCATGAAAATACTTAATCAGTGTCAGATTCAGATAATTAGAAACTGCAGTGGAAAAGGGCATTGATAATAGGTGTATTATAAATGGCAATGTTTTGATGATGTGGGATAATTCTCAATGACTTATTTTAGAGAGTGTTAATGTATTCAAGAGACACTCATTGGTATCAAATTGGTAGAAATTGTGACCACCTCACATCCCCTGACACCCTAGACTTCAGTTTTACCTTTGCTAAACAATACATACAGAATTATGACTTTTGCCTTCTAGGAAGATTTACAGAATGGCATGCTTATCATTAGGGCATTTCTCAAATGAGACATTTTATATTTTATTTATATTTATTATATTTCTATTTTACATTTAATAATGTCTTTCATTCAAGTATTGCAAAGGTCATCAAGATTCAGTGAAACCTTGCCCAATGATATAAGGCATGTAGGAACTTCCTTAATAGATGACTTGATCAAAACCTAGAGCTGGAGAAACACAGTGAAGGTACATAAATATTATTTAAGTACCTTAAAACAATATTAAAAGTGAGAAGTTTCAAATTTGGAAACACTCAACAAGGGTCACAGAGCAAGTCACACAAATAGAATCCAAATCCAAACCCAAACTGCCTGAGTTTGTCTGCCTCAATATTTGCTATTGTTATTACAATATTCGATGCTGGATGTCTTTTTTGAAAGTTCCCTAGGTACTTACACACCTACGTAAGCTCTTTGTGGATTTTTTAGAAGCTGTATCCCTTGGCTGACAGTACAGTTTTAAAAATACACTCCCCTCTTTGCTTAGAAGTTTCTCTTCCATCCTTGCTTTGAAGTTTTGAACATGGTTCCTGCTGTGAATACTTCTATTTGCTGTATATCAGCTTATTTCATGCCTCATGTAAAGTGAAGAGGAACCTTAGCTTCTTGGAGACACTGGTTTTCACTGCCACTGATGGCTCAGGCAACAGAAAATTTAGCTGCAAACAGTGTGAGACAGTGTTTGCACAGATACATTTCTAAATGACACAGTTTGCAGTGTTTGTAAGCAGGCAGTTCATACTTACTAATCATGTCTATATTGTCACTGTAGAAATGGAATAGTACCAGAAAAATAAACAAGCCAGTAAACCAGAAATAGCAATACCAGTCTGACACCATCTTTTACCCCAAGGTTTAATTGGGTTTAATTTAATCTAACACTGGTCAGTGCTGATGAACAGGCCGGATCAGTGAGTGGCACCAGAGCAAAGAGGCTGTAGGCAACTTTGAGAGGCATCACTGATTTATTTCCAGGGCACCTCTTCAGGTTAACTAAGGGGCAATACATGTTTCTCTCCCCATGTTCAGCAGCTGGGCTAAATGAGTGAATTCACATCATCAGTTCTGCACTGAATGAAAAGGTCAGAACAAGGAAGGTGTTTCTGTTTTCGGGGGTGGGTGAACAGGACTCAAACTGCCCAGCCTTTGATCTTTGGGAAATGTGGCCACAACTTGTCGTGTTCATATATGCAAAAGGGAGGGACCAAGATATTTCACTCAGTCTTCTCTGTAATATGTCTGTAGATCTTCCTTAAATTCTTTCTCACTTCTCTTTTGAAATGAGGGCTTGTCATGAAGACAATGCCTGTGGTTGGTGGGAAAATAAAGAATTTGAAAACTGCAGATTTCATCTGAGAAATCTCCCAAATAATACAAAATTTGGACTTCAGCATTGTCATAAAAGACGTCCCATCTTCTGTGCTCCCATTAATAATACTTGAAATTTGTCTTTTGTGCAAACTCCAGCTTGATTAATAATGCTTATTATTCTTAGGAAAAATGGAAAAAATGAATTTTCCTTAACACTTCTGAATACATTCCACTGTAATTAAAAGTCAGACAGCAAACAGGGCACTGTCACCTCTACTTTCTGCTTGCTTGCAGCATCCCTTTTGCATTTCTTACCAGGACAGAACTTGTTTCTTGCCCATGCTTTTGCAGAATCATCTAGAGTGGGGTTCCTTATGGCCTTCTTCATCTCACCAAAAAAGCTCACATGACTTGGAAGGAACCCAGGCACATGGGGATTTGGCATTTTGAAACTTCTGCCCAAGGAGAATTCATGGGGAGAGCCTACACAGGTGATGATCTCATGGACAGAGATCTCAGTGTGACTCCTAAGCAATCACATAAGGCAGGTCAAACCATCTGGAAAGATAGACCAGCCTGCTCTTACCGAGAGATGAAGAGCCAGATCTCTTGTCTATATGGAAATATAAAATCCCTGCAAAAGGACTTTGTACTCAATACGGAGGAAAATTTAGAGCATGTAATTTACCTTCACTTTTACTACACTAACCCCCAAAAGACTGCCTTGCAATCCCAGTTATTCAATCCATTATTGTCATAGTAATTCCAAGAGGTGACAATGTAGTGTGGCACCTGGAATTATATGAATGCATTGCAACACCCAGTTCTGACAGTCTGATGAGCTGGGTCCAAATTTACTCTTCAATTAATTGATGATTTTCACTTTATAATAGGAAGAAAGTACAAGGTTAAGCCATATGGAATCAGAATGCTTCTAAGGGAGTACAGAATGCAAAAGGAGTTAACATATTTTTGTTTGTATGATTCATAACCCCTTTCACATCCACAGGAACCTGCATTTAGCTATTTAGTTCAGAAGAATAGGGAAATGAAGACCATTTGTGATCCAAGTCGGTAAGTAAGACAGAAGAATATAAAAAAGTATGTTAAAGAACAGAATGTGTTGGGGAAAAAACTGTGTCGCTTTGACAAGGCCAAGAGGCAAGAAAAGCCTGTGCATGGTGAATGCATGGAGTGTTCACACATTTATGCTAATGACAATGTAAACACAAATGTATTTATTAGGAATGTAATTATCATGAGAAATCACAGCTGAATGACAAGTCATGAGTGTCTGAAAAGCACGCAATGAAGCAGAATCCTTGAAAACAAATTACTTTTCCCCCCTTGTCTCAAAAAAGATTTTAACAGCCTTGCATTAATGTGAATTAATACTGCTCAGCTGTACCCAGAGTATATCAAGTATTTTGAAGAGTTGTCTATATTTCCAAAATTTTTATATTGTTTCCTTAAAACTTTTGAGTTTTATAATGCCATATTAGAAAAGCAGCACTTCAGTTGAGACCTTGAGATGCAGCCAGGGTATCCAGGGAAGAGACTCCTCCTGGGCAGCAGGAGACCAAGCTCTATTCTCAGCACACACAGCACTGATCTGCTCTGGAGCCTGGCACATGTCACCTCACTTGGTGGCGCCTGCCTCTCCTCTTCCTAATTAGCTGTGATATTTTGGAAGAAAGGGATAGAGGGAAACTGAGGACAGGACTGTCTCATACAGCATTGTAGATCAAAAAAATTGTACCTTCAGGCTCCACTAGGACATCTTGGTATTAGTGAGGTATAAATAATAATATCACATTGCAAAGCACCCTCTAATATTTAGAGAAAGATTGTGTGTAAAAACAGTCACCAGCTGTTCCTTCTCTGCATGCTTAGGACAACTGGTGCCACTGGTGCCAAACTTTTGGGAGCCTCAGTTAGAATTAGATGTTTATTCTGGACTTTGATGAATGAGATATCAAATCAGCAAGAGAACCAAAACAGGAGAGGTTGTTCTGTTTACTTTTTGTATTTCATTAATCTTGCAATCAAACAACTTTTTTTTTTTTTTAAGCCTCAGCTAAAAAAAAATTCTCATTTATATGAGAATTTTCATTACCATAAAAAAATGCTTGTCCCTCCTGACTGAGAAAAAGTATCTTGAAAATACCAGGTTGAAGAAGCAGCAGACAAATATGCAATAGTGGCATTAACTGTTTCAGGCCTGAATTCCCCATAAAGAAAGAATTTTGGGGCTGTGATTTTCTCTTCAATTTCCCATTTGTCTCTTTCCCTCTCCTTGCCCAATAATTTTGACAGCACTGACTAATTCCTACCAAAATTGGTAGGAGAGTAGACATTTGAAATATAACTGTCTTGAATACACTTTGTGAAAACTTCAAGCTGGCTAACACACTGCGAGCCAAATTATTTTCCCTCACGAGAGCAAAGCAACCAGGATGTAGCTGCTCTTCACATAAGCAACTGCTGATAACCAACTGGCAGTAGAACATGTGTAATCATCCATGGGCAGCCTCTCATTAGCCCTGGCCTTGTTTTTCTGGGATAGCATCGACAGCTGCTATATCAATAGCACATAGTGGAAGACTGACATTATTCAAAGTGGAGGAAAGCTTAAAGGAAGAGATAACAGACTGGAGGCAAAGGGCAATTCATGGGAAACTAGGACTGATTAGTCCCCTTGCTCACAGAAAAACTCACTTAAATCTCACTGGCTTTTGGATAGACAGACACCCTGTCAGTCTTAAGATGACACAGTAAAATGAGCACATGACACTAATTTTGACTCATCAGAAAAGCATTTTAAAAGCCTTTTTTTGATAGCACTTTCTTTGCTTCCTAGGCCAGTATGATATCATACATTATTTATAAGCTTTTGAGCTCTTTATGCATTAATTTCATTGCTTTCTTGACTTAGCCTTCAAAACAAGAGTGCAAGAGATACACATAACTGGACAAGGTGAAAATTCATGAGAAAGTGTGTGGTTTTCCACTGGGTCTAATGAATCCCAGAGAAAGCAGAAGTACTAAAAGTCCTTCCATATAGCTGCCAGTATGCTCATACCCAAATAAAAAAGATGTAAAAGGCAAGAACAGGCAGTTAAGTGCTTTATTAAGATTTTTGATGGATATAGTGCTTTAGCACACAGACACATGGCAGAAAGATAATTTTTTCTCTTTTTTCCCTCTCCTCATTGTGTGGTAAAAGAAAGTGGAGAAAAATCTGAGAGGCATCCCAAACCATGCTTACTCAGTCAGGCAAGAGGACTCTGCCTAGTATAGCCTTTCCTCTGCCACGTGTCCTTCAGACACATAATGAGCTCACATATCAAATGGTGTGGGCATGATCCGTCATTCCAGCTCCCAGATCACGCAGATCAGAGCTGCCCCTATCTCAGAGACATTTTGTTGGAACAGATCTTGGCATAGTTTTCTGTTAAAGTTTTCTGTCCCTCCTTCCCTGACACAGACCTGTGGTTCCAGCTCATTCTCTACTGCTCTACCCAATGCTATTTTTAATGTCATGCTTTGAAGGGAGATTCAAACTGAAACAGTTAATGTAGGTTCACCATTGCAGAAATTACCTGTTAAAGCGTTAAATTAGCCATTTTGCAAGAGATGAAAAACATCTTTCTACCAGACCTCTGCTCAAATTTCATTCCTAAACAGCTATGCCAGGATTTTAAACAGCTTTGAACTCAAAGATCTGAGACTAGACCAATTTTCCTCCTGTTGAAAGGGATGATATTCTTCTGTATGTCAGAATAATGAGGAATAGTGCATTGACATGAATGCTTTTTCAGTCTTCTCAGGCAGAAGACATGGATGAAGTATTAACTGTATAGACAATGATATTTATTGTTATGGTTACAGATGGCTACAACCTTTAATTTATGCTTTTCTCATTTTCCAGTGTTCTTGACACTCACTGTCTAAACCAAGGAAAATTAGACTTGACATTTTAATGGTAAAAAGGTGAGAAAAGAAAAACAGGCTGCAATATCCATCTGAGAAAATTCAGTCTCTCTAAAGTCATCTTAGATCCACTGCATATCACTTCACAAAAGCCCGTGTGGCACCTCACTTCAAGCAAAAGCCCTACAATGCAGGGAGCACCTGTTGTCTGCATCACTTTATCTAGTTAAGCAGTAGTTTGTCTAAAGAACCATGTAAAGTCCCCCAAAATTGAAGTTCACTTCTAAATTGTCCACTGCAAACATGTTTTCCCTCCTTTAAATGATCCATAAATCTCTCAAGCAAGGACGCAGAAGTGAAGCAGTTAAAAGTAAGCAATCACTTTCCAATTCCTCTATGTTTATTAGAAACAGGCCTGCAGTGTTGTACTTGCTCTCAGCCTCAGAGCCTGGGGACAATATTCTGCTACCCAGGCAACTTCTTCACATCACCAGCAAAGCCCTGTGGATAGTATGTGTCAGCTAATCTGAATGAAAAATCTTCACATCTCACCAGCTATGTCTTTTATTGACTTTACAAGATACAAATACAGCATCTGTCTTGTGGGTTTTGTTAAGAAAGGAGTGAAGTTTACAATGAAAACTTGATCAGAGTTGTTAGCCAGGCTTTATCCTCCCATGCCTGTGCTGAAGATCACCATAAGACTGTGAAACACACCCAAGGATGAATTTCCCTTACAAGAAGCTGGTGCTGAAATGTGACACACATGAGACACTTGTGCGAAACTGCAGATATAGATCAATATTCCATCTTTGCATACAAGTAATTAGACTTGTCTACTGAGTTTTCCATCAAATATGAATAAAAGAGAGAGTCAGCCTTAACTATAGATGTAAAAACTCCTAGTCTGTCTGCTTAAACCAAGCAGAAGAGAATCTTTTAGGGACAATTTTTTTCATTTTAGGGATGAACGTAGGGACTCTACTCTTTAGAGAGAGAAAATGGGTATTCCATGTATAAATTTCAACTACTTCAAGTAAGTGGTTGAAAATATCTGGAGTTTCAGCTGTTTTTATAGAAGTTTATATTACATACATAGATCATACACTTGCCAATGCACACATTGGTCATACATCAATACTGTCCAATGTGGGAGAAACCCCCAAGAATTGGAGATGAGGAACTGAATTCAGTCTGTGCAGAACCATTTTTAATATTATGTTTTGAAAAGAATACAGACTGGCTGATCCCCTGTTCTTTCCACTGGAAGATTTAAGGAATCTACACCCATTATTTCACTCTACTCAGTGCTTCATGTCCTGTAGTGAGTGTGAACTGTGCCTGAAAATCAAGATTGTAACAAAAAATTACCTCCCAGAGCTGATAAGGGAAAGAGGAGCACCATGCCAACAAATTCTTGCTTTGTATTTTAAATCTGAGGGGGTTTAAGGCAGTAGTGGGAATTAATTTATTTTAGACGTAAAAAAATTAAGGTTTCAATCAAATTTCTGTGTTACAGTAACACAAACAACTCTATTGCAAGGCTATGGAAAATTTCTGGAGGCAATATTATCAGCTTATTAGTTTTGAATGTTCAGCAAGCACTCCAAAGGAGGACAATTTAAAGAGAATCATGCTGTGGTAAATACTGAAAGTTTTCAATAAGAATTCTTTTCAGAATAGAGTCTGTCTGAGCCTGGGATATTTTATGGCCACTTTTCCAAGACAGAATTTCAAGGAAAGCTGAATCTCTGTTAAAAAGACCATGAGTGGGTGCTGTTAATAACTCCAGTAGGTTGGGGATGATTGCACATGACTTACAGCTTTGTTTATTCACTGCATATTAGATTACATGGCATAAATCTAAAGGGAAACAATTAGTATTCTTGTGCTGAGAAACAAAGCGGAGCTGGTTCTTTTACTTTGAAACTCTCAGAGGAGTGACCAAGGACTAGATTTAAGAAGGAGCTGAAAGTCACAGAAATGAGACTTAAGTTCATCAAACCAAAATCACATTCTTAAGCATCTCCCCTTCTATGCAGCCACATCTAAGTTCTCTCAGCACCTTTGTGTTATCCAGAAGCTGTTCAGTGCCGAATTCATAACCACAGAGAGGTGATCAGGCTTCACCACCCCAGCACTGGGCAGCAAGATCTTGGTCCCTGCACCCCCTGACTTTCTCAGCAGGAAGTCTCTTAAGAACTGTTTACGTAAATGGACCAGGCTTAAGAGGGAACCTTGCCTCCAGTTTGGCTTTGTGTTATGGTCTCAGAGTGGGAGATATTCTGGATGGTCAGAATATTCTGGATAAGAAAAAGCTCTCTGTGCTACCATTTTGTGTACAAATGCTCCCACCATTTCCCTGTTGTCTTCAAGATGGAGCTGTAGGAGGTATCTTAGGGAAATAGACCTCAGAGCACCTCAAGAAGAGACTCAGTCTTCTCTCCATTATTTCCACATGCCTAGCTTGTGGCAGCTATACATTTTAGCTGATCTCATAAAATAAGTGTAATGGCTGCACTGGATCGCATCCTGAAGAGTTTTATTCTCTACATGAACTGTATACATTTCTGAACAGAAGATTTTGGATTTCATTGTGGAGCCAAGCACCAGGCATTTGAGTGTCTAACACATTCACTGAACATATTTGCCTTAATGTGCTTTCACCAAACAGAAAAGAAAGATGAACATTTGAGGTCTGCACATCATTTGAGGTCATCTATTAATTGTTCATTACTCAACTGATACCAAAAAGAAAACCTAAAAAAAAAAACCCAACAAACTCACATATGCAGCTATCATCAAATGCACAGAAATCCTGCAAGAGCTCAAAGAGAAAGGTAACATATGGGTAAGGCTGGAAAAGCTAATTTTAACATGATTTAGTTCAGCAAAGAACACATCCTGATTCAAAATGTGGTTTTATTCTTATCTCGCATTGGTTATACTTAGTTATTTTTCTGAAGATTGATTCTCACTTTTAGCAATTATTAAGGCATGCTGTTTTGCAAGTAAGTGAGGCATTTTTACTAAATTGGGTACCTTTTCTTTGGTAGCTAGAAGAATGTATATTAGGTAACTTAATTGTTAGACTGTATTCTATTAGAAAAAAGCAGATAATGCTTTTTGTTTCTAAGGGGATTCCTTTCTATTCATGATTTGAGTTAAGCTAATTTGGATGGAAATACCAATTATATATAATAGACAAAAACTTGATTACTTAAAAAAATAAATATAATTACGTGGAATACTATGAATAATAACAATAAATTTAGTGAATTGAAACTACTTGAATAAGGACTTCTTTGTGGTCATATGTCCTTCAAGACATCTAGAATCAGAGGAGGTTAACTCCTCCTCTTGAACGTTTGTCATTAAGTCATAAATTCTCTTCAACCCAGGTTTCAACACCCAATCAGCTTGTCAAGCTCTAATGGTCCTTGTATTGAATTTAGCTTTTCATGGAGAAAAAAAAGCATATAATTTATTCCTTCAGCAAATCCTACGCAACAAATCATGAGAGGTGATTTCACCTGTTACACTGACTGGACTTCTGTGACTGACAGCAAATACAGACATTTTCCTGGGCATTATTTACAAGGATTTCATAAATAACTCTAATCTGCAAAATACATTTTCATGACAATATTCAGGACATAAGCAGTAAACACATTTTAGTAAAAAATATTCATGACAGTGGGCCCAGTTGCATGACTTTTTGAAGCCACTGTTGTTTAATTCTGTCTTTTTATACCAAGGCAGAAAAATAAACTAGCAAATATACATTTTAGTTTCTTTGTTAGCCTACTCATAACTTAGTCTGTAAATGGGTCAGTTAATGCTCTTTCATTCTGCTTAAGATCTTTTTCTGATACATGAAGCAAAATAATTCTCTACCAATGTTTATAAGGCTGGTTTTGCTCAAGGCTCTTTATCTTGTCATATCAATCAGCCAAGGCTAATATGTGTGACAGAAATTAGGACAGAGATCCCCAAAGAGGGACGAAAAAATGAAATGACAAATAAGCCAGAAAAGATGCAGGGTCATTTCCCTTTCAGCCTCAGTGAAATACCTTGCTTTATGAGTCAGCATTGAAGATATAAATAGTTTGCAATTACATAAATAGTTTGCAATTATAAATATAGTCAGATGATGAATGTCAGACATTTGCAGAATCTATTTTGTTGTCTCAGTTTAGCAAGGCAAGAACAAACAGGACTGATTGATCTGAAATATCACAGTTCAAAAGTATAAACCCAGGGGGGATGAATCCATGTTTTGGTTACCTAATCAATCAGCCAGAACACCAAGCCCTTGCCCAACGCAGGCAGAATCACCTCACAAAGACTGAAAAACAGCAATCAGTCTTAACAATTGAAAACATCAGCTTAGGAAATCCTCCTGTGTGTAGAGACACACTATCCCAGCTACAGGAATAAACACTTTCTGGAACCTGAGAAAGCAAACAAGTGGTTCAATGCCCTGCAGCCTTCCATTCAGTTTAGTATTGATGTCCAGTCCAACTGGCAGGAGCACATCCCTATTTTGATTTCTGACTAGATGAACAGGTCAGAGTAGTTCAGAAACTACACCTCAGCTTGTAAATTGAGACCTGACTGCCCTGCACTAAGACCTGAAAAATCTGACTCTGGTTTTGCTTGTTTTCCCTTTATGGCAATGAAAGTAATCTGATTTTTACCAGGTTTACTCCATTTTTCCCTAAGTCTAAATAAGATTAAGATGTATTTGGAAGTATTTATGCTGGGTGCAAATAAAGTTCCTTCCAGTGCAGGGGCAGTAGAACCTACAGCTCTCTTTGAGCTCATGTTTAAACATTTCACCCAAATACATATATCTTCACAAAACCGTGGTTTTCACCTTGTTTTAAAAAAGCAGCCCTTTTTTTAGGATATGTGGAAAGCTAATTAATTTATATTGCAACAAGTTATCAGAGATGATTTTTCACCCCTCCCTCCCCCTTATTTAAAACAAATGTTGAGGGAGGAATAAGTAAAATTTTGCAGGTGGAAACAGTACAGATACTCTTGCTTCGTGATTCTCTCCCTGCCATTTTCAGATAAGAACATTTGCTTTCCAGGAGAGTTTTAAAGTCATCAGTTCTAATGAAAATGACAGGTAAATTAAGCCTGATCATTGAAAGCAAATGGCAGTGTATTCCAGGGGGAGACTGGGTCAGGCAGAGTTGTCCATGTTACTCCAGGTAGCTAGTCAAAGTCTGAACAACAGGGAGTGAGGTCCTGTACTGGAAGCAGAAGATTACAGTAACGTGAAGTCCAGCCCTACAAATCAATATCCTTTTGCACCTAAATCTTGTCATCAGTCTCTATTCCTGAATTTCTTCATCTCTAAATAGGAATTATCAATACCTGTCCACTGGGATATCACAAAGCTCAGCTGTCTAGTGTTTGTAAAGCATTTTGACAGTCCCAGACGAAAGCTGCTCCATGGAGAGTTGCCTCTACCTCCTTGATGCCGCTACACTTTTTAATCCACCCTTTTATCAACTGGTATTTCATATACTCTCCCTTGCAGACGAAGCAGTGAGCGAATAGAAATGACAAAGTGCTCTTCCAAACTTCCCTCCCACTCACCTCTCCTCCATCTGTTGGAGAGAGAGATTTTATTTGCTGCAGAACTGCTGTCTGGCTAAAAATGTGAGCACTTTTTACAGCATGATCCCACTCTCTCCTCCACACACACCCACTGCCCAAGTGCTTCATTTTGAAATATGACATTGCTTCTTAGCTAATCCCCTGTGTAAGAAGAGGCTTCTACAGCCCATTTTATTAGGTGATGACTAAAAAGCAGCTGTAAAATCCCACTTGGTGTTCACTGCTGATCACCTCCACCCTACTTAGTAGGAACGGAAAGAAATAGAGGATATCCGACAATAGACTATTTTTCTTCCTCTTTTCCCTCTCACAAATAGTCCAATCCAGTCATATCCCTCATTATTTCCAAATTTTGATATTAAATCCTGAGTCTTCTGGCCAATTGGTATTTATTACCTGGCTCCTGGAAGGAAGTGCTCATTTTGGATTTTCTGTTTCTTTTAAAGAAAGCAATGAGTCAAGTACTCCAGGAGAGGGAGGGAAACTAAGTTTGGCTGAAGACAGTTCAAAAGACTCAGGAAATAAAGGTATATTAGAAAACATCAAATTTATTTAAACACACAATGCAATCCTATGGCTTTATGCCCACAGTTGTGCAACAATTCTGAATTGGCCGATCTTGCAGTATGGGGATGAAGTCTGTGGTCGTGGAATACAAAATTGTCCACCATGTGTAACTAAGCAGAATATCAAAACTTGTGTTCAGACAGTATTTTAGTCCAGATCTCAACGACTGGACTTGAGATGCTGCTGAAAGAGAAAAAACAGAAAAATTAGACAAAAAAGAGAGACATTATCTCATTTATGACCGAGGTGACACCTCTTAACTTCAAAAACCTCCCAACTTCATTCTTACTCTGGATATTGTGGCTTTCATAAAGAGAAAGGTTTGAATGGTTTGGGACTTTTTTCCATTTGAATGGTCAAAGGAACTATTTTTCCCCCAAGTACCTATAATGGTCTATCTATCAATCAAACTAGGCAGACAGATAATTTTATTTCACATTTTCAGGTAATTTTTTTAGTAACCGTTGCAGAATGAGTTGCAAAATTGGGATGGCTGTGATGTCCAGGCATTAGATAGTTAAGTTACTTAACTGTTGGTGGAATTGGTTTGTTAAGATTTAGGGCCTAAACATTTCAAAAAACTCAGACTTAGGGAAGAAGGATGTACTACCACAGTAGACACAAAGAGTGCAGAATTTACATGCCACAGGGACATTTGGGAAAACTCCCAAGATAAGGAAGAAACTAACAAGCCCACTCAAGCAACTGTGCTGAAGTCAGCTCTGAGTGGGAAAAGGTAATTCTGGCCAAGGGAGTTCATGACCACTTGTTATGATCCAGTTGGTAAAATATTAGGATCCAGTTACTAACATTCTTAGGAATGCCCCTGCCCAAAGGCACTTTGGGTCAGAGGATGGTACACTGCTCGACTACACCAATAAAATGTTAAGATCCAGTTAGCAACATGTTAGGATCCAGTTACTAAGGTTCTTAGAAATTTCCTTGCCTGAATTAAGGTGCAAACAAGACCATATGCCAGTGACAATGGGTTTCATTTGATAGTAAATATTGGAGAGAGGGAGAGAAAGAAATAGGAGATAAATGGCGGAGAGAGAAAGAGAGTAACAGGGACAGAATAGGGAAAATATCACCACTTCATGGATCCCAAGGATGATCTGTTGATCCTCTCCAGCTGGTCTTCTTGGTGGTGAAGGTCCCCTTGAAAAGCCTGAAATCTGGTGGGTTTATGTACCCTCGAGCCAGGTAGCAATGTCCAGGCATGTCCCCCTGGGGGAGGAGGGAGCAGTCTCTTACAGCAGACTCTGGGTTTGTTGCATCACATGCAGTCCTGAGGTGCAAGCTCCAGGAACGGCTCTGGCAGACACTTTGGGGGGCCTTTGATGGATTAAGGCACCCCCTCAGCTGCCTCTCATGGGAATGTCCCATGGATGTGGCCTTCCCAGGATTGGGGGTCCCACAGCCAGTTTGTGTAAGGGAGGATGGGTTCACTATCCCTGAGCAGAGGTTACAGCACACCCAAACTTCCTCCCCCCACCTCGGCTGGGGAGAGAAATCTGTGTAAAACCTGCTCCCAGCAAATGGGTCCATGGGCTACAGCCTCCCTCACCCCAAAGCAAGCCAAGGATGATTCTTGGCAGGGCTCCTGGGTTTGGCTCACATTCCTTTCTTTGTTTACTTGTTTGTTTCTCCCTGGGCCTGAGGTTGATGAAAGAATGGGTTTTCCTTTATATAATCTCAGTAGTTTGACTTGTGATCCAAAGTCCCAACCAGGTATCTTCAGGGAGGCTTCTTTGGTTGTAGCTTCTTTATACAGTTTTTGGTATAATGAGCAAAACTTTATATCAATGTTTGAGGCATGAACTATTTCAGTCCCTGACACCACTGACTCAAGAAGCCCACTGACTGAAGAGAAAAATTGAGTACATCAGCATAAGAAATGAGGGACTCAACCAACAGAAGACAGAATACTAATTAATAAGAGAACTGTGTAACTTGAAGCAAGTGAACATTTATGCCTTTGCTTGCTAAAATGTTGTGATGGGTATAAATAGTGAAAAGTTTTGATAGCCATCGTAATGGCTTTGTGGATTTGCCACCCAGTACCCATTTTTGTGCAGAACTACAAACAGATACCTCGACTCTGTGTGTGGAATGGCCTCCTGCACAGTGGGTTAAAGAATCATATTTTGGGACAACATTTAGAAGACAAGCATCAGAAAAGACATGGCATTTTCTCTTCTGTTTTACCTCAATTTAGTCAGAAGGCATATGGGGATGGAGGTCCATATTACAACTTTGAACCTGGGAAGACTGTGTCCTTTTTTTTTCATAAGGACACATTTTCTTCAGATTGTGCTCTAGCAGTTTCAATCAAAAGGCTTCAATCAGACAAGCAGATGCATCACTATTTCCAATTAGAGGCTCAGGCTAAATTACTAGGTGATTGCAGTTCCTATTAGAAAGTCATTACACCTGGAAGAAAATGTTTTTCATTTGGGGAATGGTGACTAGTCCGAAGTGGTGGCCCCAGCCTTGGACAAGATTCAGTCAATCCTGACAGCTGCTCAAGAGAGTTATAGCTCCTGCCAGACAAAGAGGATTGTATAACCTAGGTCCTCAAAGTTGGGAAGTTCAGCATGTTTATCTTGCCAATTCTCAAGCAAAAAGAACTTCAAACAGATCCTCCAGCAAAAAAACAAGCAGAGTTATCAATTAATAAACTAGACAACACAAAGTGGGCAAGGTAAGGCCATAAAGAAGGACTTATATCCTCAGGCTGGTGGTGGAAATAGGAAAAAAATCCCCCCTCCATATCAATATTCACTGTTCAGTAAAAAACAGTAACCTAAGTTAAATTCACAATGCAAAATATATTCCACACAACGACCAAAGCCTTATCTTCGCCCCTGCAACCAGACTGCTGCATGGAGCTATAAATACCCCATCTCACAGGTACAGTTCATTGTACTACAAGTTTATTCCTTTTTAAAAAATCAGACTCCTCCAGCAAAAGTAAAGAATGGTGACAAACTGTGAATATAACATTAGGAAATTCCTTTCAATTAGCTGGTGTTTAATCTTGTCTGAGTAACATTGGCTCGAACAGCAGAGACATTCAAAGTGATAGGGTCAAGAAAAAGTGAGAGTTATCCAAGCATGTTATTTACAGAGACAAGCAGAGCAACTTGGAAAATGGTTTTTGGCACGTATTTACTTCAGCCTGATCTTTCTGTTCTTAATGCAGGTCTCTAGCCAAGAGTTCCTTGTTAGCTGCTCAAAGTGCATCTTTTAGGGAAACTTGACCATGTTTTATCTAGCAACTGTGGAAAATATGGTTCTGCATGATTTGTTAAAACTAAACATTTAAGTGCTTTATATCATGGTTCAAATAAATTCAATAGCACTGCTAACTTACTCCAGTGAAAGATTATCATACAAGATTGCAAAGCACCAGCTACCCTAAAATGTCTCAATTCTAAAACTGATGGAGTTATGTGAGCCATATTAACATCTGCATTTAAGGGACATGAGAGCAGGAGTAGCCTCATCCCTATGGGGATGGTCTGTGAGGCAGCATTCCTTACCTTGAAGGTAATGTAATTTTGAACTTGATCCTACATAGCAGCAGACTGACTGGGGGAAGAAAATGGCTTCAGAAGAAAATGGGTGGGATTAGCAATTGGCCAGTATCAAACCCAAGTCTGTACCACACTTGGTCTGACCCTGTACCTCCATTATATGCCCAGAACTGCCACATTTGACAAACACGGTAGCTCAGCATGTCACCTATCCCCCAAGTCCAACCAGGATCCAGAAAATAGGCAGCTCTTTCTCATCATCTACGTTAGCTCAGTAAAGCACTCCCTAAGGTTCTTGCGTACTATGGGCATCTTCACAAAACAGTCACTGCTGAGTAGCTCCTGAATCAGAGCATTCTCCGAGGGAACAGGAGATCCAGGTTTAACTCCACATCCACCTATCACTTAGTAATGCTGAGTCTGCTCGGGGGCTGCTGGCAATCCCACCTCTCCTACTGAAACTGTTTCACTGAGCAATGAATTCAGCAGTCATTTATCAAAGAAAGGGTACTCAACCCTGCCCTGGAAACCAGGCACTAAAAGCATTGGAGGTGCAGGTCCCCTTCCAAGAGCTGGTGGATCTTTTCCACGTGTAGGACTACTGAGTTGACACCTACAACCTGAATGCATGTATTCCCTTCCTGAATGGCTCCCATTTCCACCCGTTCTCTGGCCCCAAAATATCCTGAATTAGGCACCTTCAGCAACAGCTGCAGTGAATGTTTTCTAGGCAAATTGGCATCCTCCTAGGGCTGAGTTTGAAATACTTCTCAGCAGCCCAGAGAAGTATTCCAGCCACCTAGCTGTTATAGAAGTATTCATCATGACGTATTCCTCCAAACAAACCTTTTCTGTCTCCTGGTGAAAGTGAAGATCTCTGATCTATTCTTTTGACAGGGAGATGCCTGAAAGTTTCCATGCTCCACACTTCAGACTCTCCTTCACCTTGGCTTCCCCAGTCAAAGCTCCAGTGATACCAAGGGTCTGTAACTCACCTGTATTCAGCAATTTCCTTTCTGCACGTCTTCTGACATATGAGACACCATTTTAGATCACCACCACCCTTAGCTCAGTGCTATTTTGCTCTGTAAAATATAATGAGGTACCCAACTTTCTCCATAGAAATTAGGCACATGAATTTTTGTGCTTCAGTATCCTGTCAAGCTACTCTATGTTCAAGGGCTCTTCTAGTTTCACAGGCCCTGTCCATAACTCCTAATAATGTAGTACAAGACCAGTAATTCTATGGTGAATTGTATACTGTAGGTATATAGCACTAAACTCATGTAAGGTAGCCTCAGTAAAGATCTACTCACCCCTTCACAAAAGAGAATTGCAAGGATTTACTTCTACAAGACCTAATGAAAACTACTTTCTGGTATCACTATTATTTATTTGCCAACAGAATGTTGAAGAGGCAGCCTAATTCTGTCAATTGTTTGCTAAAGTTTCAGCATGGGTTTGCACAGGACGGCTTAGAAACCAGTTGATCAGAAGACCAATGAAAGTTTACTTCTAAATGTCTAGAGTATCAACATTATTTAAATCACTAGCAACCACACCTTTAAACCATACAACTTTGTGTGTGGCCTAAGCAGAAGATGGGCTGTAGGGAGGTAAGAATCTCTGACCCATTTCTTTCCAAAGAAATTGGAATTACTTCCATAAATCAAGCAACACTGATGACCATAATAGGCTTCCAAGACACTGTAACCCATGACCTTGCAACAAGGCAGGATGAACACAGCAAAGAATACTACCTGTGCGCATGCATGTAGCATGCTCAGAGGAAAGGCTGAGAACAGTTGCAGAAGTCTATGTTTAGTCCAAGAATAAACGCTGTAGTTCTCAGAATACTTGTTTGTAGTGGCTATTAACCTGACAATTCAACTGCTTTGGTGTTTAGGTTCCTGACTCTTCAAGTACTTCACATTGATGTTGAGTATGTGTACAGTCAGAAATTTTGGTGTACGAAAGTAGTAAAGAAAATTACAAAATAAAGTATGCAAACTCTTCCACTCCCCACCATAGCAGCTTTTACAGAGAACACTGGGGAAGATGCTTAAAATTTCTGCTATCTACCACAGCCAGATAAAGAGTAAGGGTGTTGCCTGGTACTTTACTAATACATTTCTGAGTTATGAGCCAACAGACAGACATGCCATAAATCTAATACCAAGGTGTTTCTGGATCTTGCTGTGTAAGTGGGAAGGTTTTAATGAAAACAATTACAGAACAGTTTGGTCTGGAAGGGACCTCAAAGATCATGTAGTTCCAAACCCCTGCCATGGACAGGGACACCTTACATTAGACCAGCTTGCTCAGAGTCCCATCCAACCTGGCCCTGAACACTGCCAGGGATGGGGTATCTACAGCTTCTATGGGCAACCTGTTCCAGTGCCTCACCACCCTCACAGTAAAGAACCTCTTCTTTTTAACCTCTAATCTAAACCTATCCTCTGTCAGTTAAAAGCATTTCCCCCTTGTCCTATCACATATCTTTGTTAAAAGTTCCTCCAGGTCTCTTGTAGGACACCTTCAGGTAGTAGAAGAAACTCTAAGGAGTCCCTGGAGCCTTCTCTTCTCCATGCTGAACAACCTCAACTCTCATGCTTGTTTTCACATGGGAGATGCTTCAGCCCTCCCATCATGTTCATGTCACTCCTCTGGACTCATTCTAGGAGATCTGTACCCTTCCTGTGTTGACCAGCAATATCCATTTCAGTGAAAACAGGTACAGCAGAGTGTCCCTGTCTATCATTATTTTAGTTGCCACTTTGTTATTGCTGGTTAAATTTTGTTAGCTCTTCTTTTCTGTATTTAACTTTCTAAATACTCCAGCAAAAAAGGTTGAAGCTCAGAAGCAACAGCTATGGTCCCTTTCATGTAAGGAAGGGTGCTTCCTAATTTATTTTCTGAAAATACTGTTACAGGGGTTTCTGGCAGGAAAACCTTTGAATTTATTTACAGAGAAAAGACAATTTCTTTCCTCCTATGAGGAGGGCTCATAGGAAGAAAGGGCTTCCCTTTAGGAATGACAGCAAAAGCTTAAAATGGCAAGTGTTTAAATGATTTGCTGAGTCAGAGTTTGTAACAGCTGACTGTTAGGAAAGTGTTTTGGAATAAAACTGTGGGCAGTATAATGAAAAATGCTTTTAAGAGAAATAAGGGAAAAGGTGAAAAGTACACATCATTTACAGTCCTTTGTATTAATGTGAGGTTCAAGCAAGAGATTTTTTTTCTTGGGGAGTCTGAAGTTTGGAGACTTGTCATCTTTAGGACCACACACCCCATCTTCCAACTGCAGCAAATAGTATGTTCTTCTTTTCCATTTAGGTGTCATTTTTGTATCACCAAGGAGAGGGATTTTAAGTCACCAGTTTCTGAGCTTTTGAAGCCTTTTCAAAATTCTTTTCAACATGGCTTAGACAAGCAGAAGTGGGTGGATTAGCTCGACAGGCTGCATCCACTCCTTAGTTCCAAGGTTTCAGTGCAATATGCATCTCACACATACCAAGGCACCTGTCGTGGGTCTTAAGTCCTTTGAGTCATAGGTGTTAGCTGGTGCCAGAACACTGGGGCTTCCACCAGAGGTGAGAAAGATTTTTTTAAAAAATAAGGGAAAAAACAGAACAAAAAAATCCTGCAATCCGAGGGTATATCTGGACAAACTCATTTTGGTAATGTAACATGTAAACAGTATTAATGCACTGAGATCACTATTATCTGAAGAGTCTGCCATGGAAAAGGAAGATTCATGTTTATTTATGCAGACCAGCATGGGGGAAAAGGCCCTGAAGCAGTGATTTTGGTGTGGGGATCCAACTAGATTTCCCATCTCTGCTTAAACATTACTGAAATCTTGACCAAATATATCTCTGAAACAGTAAGCTCTGAAATTTGAATTGCTATTATTTTTGTCTAGCAGTCAGTATTTCATATGTTATTGAAATAAGTTCCATCTGAGAGTGCTGATTCAAAGTCAGAGAAAAATCAGTGGGTTGCAAGGAACTGCATCAAGAATCACAGGTCCCTGCTTCAAGCAAAGGTACCTGACATTAAGTTCTTGGTAGCTTCTCTTGTTATTTCTTTTTATTTATATCCTTTTGCTTGGTATTATGCCATAATGTTTAAGTTGTGTTTTATCCACAAAGAGAAAGAAATTTAATCTTTAAATGTGGCCAGCAAGGATTTTGAAATTGTAAATGTCCTTAAAATGTTTAGATAATGTTTCCTGCCACAAATGTAAATAGGGAAGCTGGGAAACTAATCAGGAAATTTTCTGCAAAATACCCATAATTCAGAAAACAAAGGTAAATAAGTTACAGTAATGCTCCAGCTTTCTTAATTCTTGACTTCTATACAGTGCAAGTGACTTGCACGACAATTTGATCAATGTATATTTCCAAAGTATCTTCTAAATGCTTGCTTGAGCAATAAGACATGTTTAAGAAGAAACACCTGGAAAGAGATTTTTACATTGCAATAGAAAATTATTACTGCTACCCACATAGTTCCATTCTACAGCAGCATTTCATTTCTACTCATGTAAAATGTCCCATTTCCACAACACAGCATAATAATATGTGATTAAGTTTTTGACAAAAGGTTATTATTGAAGCAATTTGTTATGTATACAAAGAGGAACCCTTTTAACGGCAAAATATTTCAACAACTAAATAATACTCTAATTATGTTTAACACGCAAATGTTTTAATTAAATGGGTTACTAAAGGAGACTACAAGTTGTGTTTTAACCCCTGCCAGCAACTGATTACTACACAGCTGCTCACTCACCCTCCAACCTTCCCTGTGGGATGGGGAGGAGAATCAGATGAAAGGGTAAAATCTGTGGGTTGAGATAAGAACAGCTTAATAATTGAAATTAAATCGAATGCAGTAATAACGACAATAATAATAATCATTTTAATGAAAAGGGAGATAAAAAAGAGAGGGTTGAATAAAACCCAAGAAAAGCAGCGATGCAGAACACAATTGCTCACTCCCGACTCATGCTCAGCCCCTCCCCAGCAGAGATCAGCCCATCCTGTCCACCTCCTCCCAGTTTATGTGCTGAGGAGATGTTTTATGCTGTGGAATGTCCCTTTGGCCAGCTGGGGTCAGCTGTCCTAGCCATGCTCTCTCTCAGCTTCTGGTGCACCTGTTCTCTGGCAGGGCATGGGAAACCAGGAAGTCCTTGACCTACAGTAAGCACTGCTCAGCAACAACCAAAACATCAGTGTGCTGTCAACATTATTCTCATCCTAAGTTCAAATACACACCACTATACCAGCTACTGAGAGGAAAATTAACTCTATCCCAGCCAAAACCAGGACAACTACAGTATGCTGGACACACTGAGATCCCATCAGACAAATTCTGGACTCAATTTACAAATCTCATTCATGCAGTCACATACAGCTTTCAGAAAGCATTCAAAAAATAAGACAAGATCAAGTGATTTTAAAAATTTTACAGGTTTTATAAAAACATTATACATTACAAAAATGTATCAATTAAACCTTACAATTAAACCTTACAAAGCACTTAAAATGTGTAACATTCTTTAAGATTATAAATTTTTTTCAATTGGTACAGGTAGAAGTTTCTATCAAAACATTATCAAATAAAAGACAACCCCTAATTTCTTATCTATCTAATCAGAAGAATATACACTGTCAGAAATATGAATGTGTTTAGAGATTTCTTGTATATAAAAATAGAAAAGAGGGATACTGTAAGTATCTCACCTGAAGACTCCAAAAATTTCTAAACAGACCAATACTCTTAAAATCAGAGAAACTATCAATCAATTTTTCTAAGGATTCCAGCTCAAGAAGAATGATGATGCAAGTTTACAAAAAAGAAGAAAAAAAAGACTGAGTGGAAAAATACCCCTGAGATAAGACAGAACATTAATATTTTTTTCTACTTGCTTGTTTCTTTGGCTTTTGTTACTTTTAAACTACCATACAGGTTTGAAAGGAAATTGGTCCAGTCATAGGTTTTAACAATTACATTATCAAAACATAGGTAATTATTCTGACACAATACAAGCAATAAAAAACCCCAAAATAAAACACAGCATAAGTTGCTCTTTTTCTTCAGATTCTTCCCATTTCTGATGCCATCCCTATATATATATATATATATACACACATATATATATATATATATATATGTTTTTTTTTTAGATTTCAATCTAAACTTAAGATTGTTAAGAGTATAAAATACCCATCTAGAATAATTTTTCAGATTATCGTTTCCCATGTCTTCCTTTTTTCCTTGAGAGTTTTTTATGGACAAGTTCTTCAAAAGCCGTAATTTCATCTTCCACTTCATTTTCCAAGTCTTTATCATGCACCAAGCCTATATTGAAAACAATAAATTAATGCAAAATGGAAAAACCCAACACCTTTTTCTGTTAATAGAATGACGAGCTATGTCAGTACTATTTTATATGTCAGCAATATGCCTTCATATGTGCCTAATCATGTTTAAGAAGTATTTAGCTTAATATGACAATGTGCTTAAGAGCTCTGCAACGAAGCAGCAACTGCTAAGCCACTTGCAAAACTAGTAAATAATTTTCACACTGAAAATCTGTTTCTACTGTTATTTTCTTTGACTTTTCTAAGAAGTCTCTCTTATCTCTCTCTCTCTCAAGATTCAGTTTCGGCAGACATTATGTTTCCTTGCTGACTTTCAAGACAGACCACAAAAGCTCCCCCAGACTTATTAACTGTATGGAACAGGAAGATGCAACACAAGGCTTTGTCACAACCCATTTTTCTAAAATTGAGCTACTTTAATGCCTCACATATAGGCCATTTTGTAGGTCTGATTACTTCGTTGCTGCCTATTTTGGCAATTGTTTCAATCCCATCACCTAAATACACATTTAAACATGAACTTTCAGGAAGGCACAATGAAGTCTTAAACTTGCCCTCAGAGATCTGTGATGCAATAGACTGCATCAATGTATGCTACTTTTTCTATGAAACCAGGAGAAATGGAAATGAAAATAAAAGAAATAAACACAAGCATCCTTTTTCAGGCTGGGATCCACTGTGGGCCAGGGAGAAGCCTTCTCCGCTCTGGCCACCTTGCAACCAGCTGCTCTGTTTTGAAGAGCCACTGAGGAAAGCATGGTTATCTCATGTTTTCCAGAGTGCCCCTGTGGAAGTGCCTCTCAAAGGTCAGTGAATATCCACAATGCTGCTGACTGGGAGACTGAAGTGCTGCTTAGAGACCACTACTGAACTGTAGTGGGCACAGAAAGCTGTGCGCTTTTAAAACCTACCTTCTTCTGTTATCCTGTGAGAGTCCATTTGCTTCAGCCACTTACGGGCATCATCAATGATGCCAACCAATTTGTTGGCATGCGTGGTTATTACTTCTTCAGCTGAAATGGAGCACAATTAACATTCTGTGAGAACACTTAGGTGGGAAACAGATAGCAACTAAAAGTCAAGCACAAAATGAAGTTACACTGAGCCATGTTGGATGATGATGCTGCCAAGCCAGAAGTCACAGACACCAGTGCCCTCATATGGGGGATAATTCACTGATGTGCATGAAGATTATGTATGTATTACTCTCCATTCCAATCAACATTACTAGCACTATCAGAGGAGAAGTTCTACATACTTGTACTGCCCTTTTTGAGTTACATCTGAATCCTGAAAACATTCTACTTTGGTTTTGGGTTATAGAGTTCCTGACTTTTATTATCTCTCTGAAAGTACAGAAATTGAAGTAAAACATGGACCGAAAATGGTGCAGCCTTTGCTGAATTGCACCACTAGGAACCTGAAAAATGTCTTTTAAAAAGAGAAGAAGTAACCTCAGAGGCAAATAATTTCTGTATATATATTTTCACTGAGTGGAAGAACAAGATAATGTTCATCAAGCAATTGTCATAATGAAATCCACTATTACCTAATTAAGCCTACTATATCCATCTTATTCATCACTATCATGGTTCACTGAACAGGAAGCCAAGTAAACAATCAGCAAAACTTCATGGACTTCGTGCATATGTAAAACTTTCCACTAAGAGTAAAGATAAAGCTTACACGTGAAGAGCACAACCTAACATTTAGTTTCAAATTTAACATATTTCACTGATCAGAGCTGATGAACATATCAAATACTACAGTTATTCACTACTGTCAGACATCACAGGCAAAGTGACAACTTGACAGGATTGGTGGATTTCTACAACTGAAGCCAGTAACAATGTTATGATTTAAATTGTCACTTACCCAAAGCAAGTATACCAAACAATTTTGTTTCCAGGCCACTCATTCTCTAATTCAATTTTGCTTGTGAAAACCAGCATAGAATAATGCTTTAAGCATATAAGGGGGGAAAAATCTAATACTAAAATATGTATCTCATATATATTTCTAAACTTTTTAATAGCAGTGTTGTCTCTGAGTACCTGACACAGCACAGATTTGTTGTTAAGTTCAGCCCCAGCGAAGTTCAAGGGCAGAATAGTCAGAGATATCCTTAGTCAAAGATTCCAATTAATCCTACCAGGCTACCTCTGCATATCCAAATTACTATGGCTGGCAGAAGTAAATAGGAAAAAGTAGAAACAATAGAAAAACTAGTAAAGACATGTCAGTAAAACTGTAAAGTTGCTGTAACACTGTGTAAAACTGTCTAGGTTCAGAGAATACAGAACATCTGACCATGTGGTTAAAATTCACTTTATTATCTATAAAAATTCACTACTATTCACTTTATCTGTATTTTGTAATTTATTAAGTTGGAAGAATTTAGAATGTATTTTCAATATTTCCAGCTCTCTCAGTTCTTCTTTTCCTCAGCTACCTGAAATACCTAAAAACACCTTTCTCTTGACCACATTATGATTTTCAAATGGAGCTTTGTCAGGACTAGTGGTTTGGCAAAAAAATGACATATTAAAAGAAAACTGGAAAGGTCCTACCTTTAGCCCAGGCTTTTTTCTCATAGATTTCCTCTACTACATCTGAAATCTTTTTAATATTCTCTTTGATTTTCCTCTGGCGTAAGTTGGAACATTCTTTATATGCTAAATGCTCTCGGGTGTAACCCCTTTCTGTAATGGCCTCCACTACTTCCAGTCCATCATAAATTACTGGATCTATCTTTCTTCTGAAAAACTCGGCATAGTGTCTGTAGGCAGCATGATTATTTGTGTGTTCTTCTGTGCTTCTGTGCTCCATGTAGGCCTCACAGGTCACGGAAATTGCATTTCCTTCTGC
Source organism: Petroica traversi (assembly GCA_025920805.1). Taxonomy (NCBI): domain Eukaryota; kingdom Metazoa; phylum Chordata; class Aves; order Passeriformes; family Petroicidae; genus Petroica; species Petroica traversi. The sequence goes on along the minus strand of JAHLSL010000117.1, from coordinate 2,046,896 downwards.
GTGCAACTTTTCTTCCCCACTGTTCTCTGTTGGTGTCAGAGGTTCGGAAGCGTCTGGCTCCATGCTTTCTGACCGGCTGAAATAGTTCTCAGAGCTCTGGATGAATCTGACTCCACAGAGGTCACACTGGGTTTGGTCAATATCTGCTCTTTTGAATATCTCTGATAAAAATTCCTCTTCTTTCATTGCAACAGGATGAACTCTGGAGCGGGCCTTCCTTTTCCACTTCACATATAGGGAAATGAAATGGAACACACGATACAGCTGGCGCTGAGCAGATGCTTTCTGCTCTTGCTTTTGCTGCTTGCTGAGTGCAATGACTTCCAGGGGATCCTTTTGGTCCTCTAAGCAATGAACCTCCTCAAATTCCTCTCCCAGTTCATCAGCATATTCTGTTTGATCCAAAGAGGTTACAAATCTGTCAAGGTTTACACGTTCATACTGGATGCCCTGTATGGATGGATGCCCCTGAGTGTAGGCAATGTCCGACTTCCAGCGGCAATCAACCAAGTGTTCTTCATCTCGCTTTGTCAGCAGCTCTTGCAGGCCTGCAGCAACTTCTCTTACATGTGTAGCACTGCTCACTTGTTCCACGACCCTCAGCAATCTTTCAGGTACTTTGGAGGGAGTGTCTTTTTTCATTGATTCCAGCCTTGCCTTGATTTCAGGGAAGAGGTGGCGTAAGAGATATCTGTCTCTAGAGCTCTGCGCCTGGTCAGCATTCAGTAACATCACCAAGCACAGCACCACTGTCCGCTCAGCCTCCCCTGAAGTTATGCAGTCAGGATCCCTGAATGCATCCAGGAGGACATTGAACCTTCCATGAGCGCCACACAAGACCTCTGCTAGATAACAGAGATGAGATCTGAAATGGTATATAGCTACATTTGTGTCGTTTGGTCTATACTCCTGTATAATAGAAAATGTGTCCTTAAGTTCCTTGTAATGGTCCTTGCGTCTGAACAAAAACTCCCAGTAATGAAGGAGAGCAATGTAACTCTTTGGAAGGCAGAGAGTAATATTCTTGGAGAGACGCATCAGGACAGCACAGCAGAGAATATACTGGAATTCCAACAACATCACTGTATTTCCTATGCTTGGAATCAGGTATCTTGTGCATTTCTTGACCAGGACATTCATGAAACGGAAAAAAAATCTTTTACAGTTTTCCAGGTTCTTATGAACATAGAATTGCTCAAGTGAATTTTCAAGAAGTCGAATGAAGCACAAGTGTGTTCTTCCTGCATTTTCAGCATTTTTGTCAGGTAGCAGCATACCGTGTCTGCCCTCTATTCCTCTGGTCTTTTCTCCATGGCCTTTATTCTTTGGGGAACATTTTGCCTTTGCCAAAGCAAATGCTAGCTCTTTGTTATAACTGTCCTCTTCTTTAAAAAGAAGTTTCTCAAATTCTTCCGGATATCCTGAAGATAAGATAAGGCCTTTCATGACAGTTAGCCACAAGTCAGTTGATTCTCTTCTGGCTGCAATGTCTTTATTATAAAACTTATATGCGATGTACTTTTTCAACATCTCTCTACAAGGTTTGGAAATATCGCTACTGAATTGCAGTATTTCTTTGCATGCCTTTGGGTTCTCAGACAGTATTCTCAAATGAAAATGATTAGGAAAAAACATTCCTAGGAGGGCTGTACATGATGCATATTTGTCAGAAGTCAGAATGTCCTCAAAACTTTTGCACTCATTCAGTAGCTCTTTATGGAAAGTGCATGTGGCTTCCAACAGTCCATTTATTGCCACCAGATGCATTTTACACTGAAATATTGTCTTTGCTTCATGGCGCAACAGGGGCCTGTGGTAGCCCTTACAGGTCTCATCCTCACATTTCAATCCGGCAATGAACTTCATACAGATATCAGGATATTTCTGCTTCAGCAACTCACGGCTGATAAAGCACAACCTGCTTAACAAGTGCTGCTTCAAAGCTGATTTTACTTTCTCTGTGCTTACTGAGAAATCACCTTTTGCCTTCCTCTCTTTCAGACTTGGCTTGTCTAACAAAAACTTGAGAATGGGTTCAGCTTCATTTTGAGACACCTGGCAACTGTCACCTGTTGGGACAATCCCAAAATAGGCAAAGCATAACTTCACCATATCTTTCTCTGCATTGGTGGCTGCTTTCTTAAGACCATTAACAAGACTCAGAAGAGCCACTAAGCCACGTGTTGCTATGAAGAGGACGTGCTGGTTAGGAGTGGTGCAGCAACACAATGCAAAGAGAGCTTCAACTGCACCAGCAGTATGATTCAGAGATAGGAACTGACAGTACGCATTGCTCAGCTTCTTGAAGTCTCCTTTCAGAGCCCCCTGCAAAAACACAGCCTCAGCAACGCCAGACTTCTGCCCGGTTTGTTCACAAAGTTCAAGGGCTTCTCTTAGGATGGTCTCCACATTCCCCAGGTGTAATTCTGAACCGCGACGCAGCCTGGCACGCGCTTCAGCAAGCAAACACAATGCGCGAAACTCCTTTACAGCTGTGAGGTTGGCTGCTTCCAGAGCAAACCCGTGCTGTTTCATTAACTTTGCAGCCTCCTCCCGGCGATCCTTCCTTTGCAGTAAGTCTGCTGTTTGGTGCAAACATCCACGAGACTTCAGAAACTCAAGCTGATCCTCTATATCCAGTTTTGAGAGGACTCGCATCATTTCCTCAGTCCTGTTCATACTCAGGTACTTTGCAGCTGCTTCCAAATACAACTGATTTGCTGTACAGGAGAGTTTGGAAGCCATCTGTCCTTTAGCATTCAACATATCTTCATATCTGAAATAACAGATAAAATTTACTACCACAGATGACAAATCTTGACAAAAATTGCAATTAAAAAAACCCCTTTAAACAAATGACTGCCCTAGAAGCCACTCCTTCAAAAAGGCCAACTGTTTCATGTGGTATGCCTGTCAGGCAAAAGGGGATCACATAATCTTAAAAGATCTACAGAAAGAAATTATTACAACATGAGGCTGTCAGAATCAAGATTATTAAAACTCTTCGTACAAACAAGATCACAAAGTTTACAGTATTAGGGAAGCATTCTCCATGCTGTCAAATCCATGTACAAGTAACTTTAACACATTTTATCAGCATTAGTCTTCTATTTATAAAAAAATACTAATTTCAGTTAGTTCTCCACAGGTCAATATATACAACATTCTGTAGAATTTACATAAACTTGTCAGTTTACAGAGAATTCTTTGAAGTCTGTTGTATGTATCTGTGTACACTTTGTAGCTTATTGAGTGTCTCAGCAAAATGCCTGGTTGCATCTTTCATAACATGCACTTTAGAATGTTCAGTAATTAATTATTAATGGCTGATGTAAAATTATTAAGGTATCCCCTATGCCAGTTTTGTGAAATATTCTCTCGTGCATGCTGAGAATGAGTTACATTTTCCTGTTGGGTGAGTAAATTATCATTAGCTTTTCGTTATCATTTTTCTCATGATAAACGTGGGAGCACAGATTTTTGCATCTATGATTATAAGTTTCCGTGAATGTTTTCGGGGGCCAATTTAAACCTTGTTAGTTGATAAAGAGACTTTAATGCTTGAACTTTTTGATCAAATGATCTCAACATATTAAGGAAATTTTAGTAATTAAAAAAAGCAGTTACCATTAATAAAGGTACATCACAAAGGATTTATGTAAAACAACGTCAGCAAACAAAATCCTTTTGAAAATTTTTCAGTGAAGCAGCTGCATTATATGGAATTTGGAAATGGAAAAGAGAATTATATTCCAAAGCCATCTTGCAAGACGTACCTTTCAACTGCCTTTGCTGCCTCTTCATAGAGTTCTTCCTGACAATACATTTTAATGGCCAGATCAAACTCCTCAATTAATTCGTAACATTCAGATGCTTCTTTGTAGCACTGGCTTTTCTGATAGTAAACTGCAGCATCTTTCATCTGCAATGCAGAAGTCAATAACGAAACTGAAGTGCTGTAAACAGTCAAAACTACATGAATGGAATAAATCTTTTAATTCCATCATGTGTCTAATAAGGAAGTACACTTTAATAAAATGCAATTAAAGTATCTGAATAAAATTTAATACATCACTAAAACTGAAGAGATTGTTTTAAAAAACCCTCAAAATATTTGTGTCTGAAAAACTAGAATATAAAATGAAAGGTATTATGCAGGATTTTCAAAATAATTTTATCCACCCAGCTCTGCGAGTTGTTAGAAAACACCACACATGCTTCTTTTGATTTACAGATTCCTCAGAATGAATAGTACTAAATTAAAACAGTTATGGATGCAGAATGAGAACCCTAACATTGTATCTTAAACTTCAAATATTTGGGAACTATTGCTTTACATTCTTTTAGTGGAAATACACTGGAAATAAAAAATATTACATATTTCTAGCAGACTACTTTAAGGTTCCATTTAGATGGCTGTTATCAATGAAGTTTCAGTATCATCAGAGTACTGCATGAAGCAATAGCTTAAGTTTCATGACATCAGTCATTCACTAATTTTTGACTGCAAATGGCTGATAATGACATTTGAGGAAAGCCAAAGAAATAAAGCCAGCCTGCATAATTGCATCATTCTCCATTTCACTGCTCCTCTGCCTATTCTCTGACAAACAATCCCTTTTGAACAGCCCAGCTAGAAGAGCTTGTTTAGTTCAGCTACTACCTTGACACAAAGAAGTACTACTACTTTCTGAGTAATATGAGAGGAAAAAAAAAACTGTAGGAAAAAGGTAAGTGACAAGGTGAGGATTTAATACCTTTCCTAATTTTTTACACAATTCTGCACAAAGACGGAACTCCTTTGACTGAATCAGACATTTCAGTGATAGCTTTGGTTCTCCACATTCCAAGTAAGTTTTAGCCAATGTCATATATTCCATCTGTTTTTCCCTGCAGAAAGTAAGAGAAAATTACCACTAATATCCAAATTAAGTTAAGGATCATGGGATCTGTCACTGAATCCAACCAACACTGACATAATACATTATTCTTTATACATTACCTGAAAAGTTATGATCTTACTATTAATTATATTTCGGGCTGACACAGCTCTGTCTAGAAGTCTGTTCCAAAATATGACTGCTCTGGCAGTTGAAAGAAAGACTCTTTTGAGGTTTTTTTTAACTAATGTATAGTACTGTGATTTTGTACTGCTTCACTTTTCTTAGTTTGTTCTCTCCTTTCTGCGGTTTAGTGCTGATGTCATTAAGAGACACAGAATGAAATGTATTCTCAGACTTCGTTTTGTGTAACTAAACAAACCCAGTCTTCCTGGTAACACTGCAGCATGATCTAGATTGAATTCACAATTCTCAAGCCTGGAGAATCAGAATGCTGTACAGAGCATTTCATATTATAGAACACACAAAAATCTTACTTAAACTTTTTATACTGGCATTAATACCTCTATTAAGAAAAAAAAAAAAATTCAGCTTTGGCAGCTTTGTTATGTCAACTTATCATATCCTAATACACCAAATTTCTTCTCCTCAAATTTTATGCAGTTGACAAACACAGTGAACTGAGAAAAAGTTTTAACAGTCTCATTAACATTTTCTCTATAATCATGACATTTTATGAGCATCCTTATACTTCTAACCAGGGCCACTAATACAAAGCAAGTAATTAAAAAAGACAAAATCTTGACTAACTCCAGTAATAGCATTTCTTCAGACCTTCCCTCTTCTCCCCTGTGTGCTAGCTTCCTCTGATCTAGTCATTCCTTTCCCAGTCTGCTATCATTGCTATCTTCTGGTCTCCACAGCATGAACAGGAACTGATTCACTTAGGTCTAGATCTTTCTCCATTAAGATTTTTCTTGTCTTATTTGAAATTATTCCAAAAGAGTTTCCAAGCCTCTTCAGGAAACTACAAACTCTCTCCCCTGTCAAACCCTTGAGCTATTTCACTTAGCTGAAATCATGAACCAAATGATTAATCTCAAAATCTGTTCCTTTAAAACTGTCCTTTGGTTCAGAACTGCTTCTGCTTGCTTAGTTTAAATTGACTGTATCACTAATTTTACCCCAAAGCTTACTTTTTGCCAGCAGCTTTTCTTCCCTAATGCGGACCACCATTCCTTCACCTTTGTTGAGTAAATATGCTCAACATTACCTGAAGTTGAGCACTGCTGATGTCATATGCTCTTCTATCTATATCTAAGGATATAAAGCCTCTTGATGTAATGCAAATCCTGTTGCTTTTCTCTCAGACAACCAGTAAGCCCCCCTGCAAGGGCCACATTTCATTTGGACACCTCTTCCACTACTCCCCAAAGGGGGCAGTGCCCGGATCCTGTTGTGCTAGATCCTCCCAGTTTCTTCAATCTCTTTTGCCACCCACAAACACATAAAGACACCCCTCCTGCACTGTTCTCTGACGTCCCTGGTGCGGTCCCACAGCTCTGGTGTGAATCTCCCCCTCTGCACCCCAAGGGGTCTGGCACTGCAGAGTGACACTGGCTCAGCTGCACTGACACTAACCTTGGGCTGCTTTTCTTCGCACGCACTTTGAGAACAGCGTCGTGTGTCAGGGCCAGTTTTGACTTCTCAGCTGCTCCTCCCTTTTGGTAACATTTGGCAGCCACCTGGGGTGAAATCACACACAGCATTCACAGATGTGCATCCAGCCCAAGGCTTAACACATAAAAGCAATACTTAATTTTACAGTCACTGGAATGGAAAGCAGAAAGACTGGCAGGGTGCCTGGAAAAAGGAAAAGGTAAAACACTGTGGTGTATTTTAAGGACAAAGAGAAAAGCCTTGAAGTTCATCCACAGGCAACTACTAAAATTAGAACATTAATTACAATATTGTACACGGAAGTAGTGATAGCAGAATTCCTAGTAAGCTGATAGAACAAATCGCATATGCAATTTGAATGATAGCCTAAACCATTAACTGGTAAGTAACCAGGTATCTACCACATATTAATAAAAGTGAGGAGACCAATGTTTGCAAAGTGAAATCGAAAAGCAAGGAACATTTACTCAAGATTTTATCATGCCAGGCTTTCTGTGAAAACTGAATAGAAACACCATGCTCCTAGCAAGGTTTGCTTCATTATCACCGTGCTTCTCCTGCGACACCATGATTTCTTTATTCTACCCATTAATTTAGTGTTGCTTCTATTTGGAAATTGAATATTGCAAGCTACTCTTAGAATTGCCAAAGTCACCAGATACTGTCTTCTTAAGGTAGCACTGATTAGCAAAGATCAGGGTTATAAAGAAAACAGATAAGCATATAATATAGCTAATACATTTCAGACGTCAAGATTAATTTCTTTTAGCTGTGTGGGTTTTTTATCTAAACTCTTTATCGTCCATTTGGAAAATTGCCTTTTATTTTCAAGGGGAGATAAAGACTATCTGTATTATGCAGCTGATTATTTTGGGGTTTTGCCTTGTTATAAATACTTATTTTCCCTTCAAAGAATTTTATTTTGGTAACACAGAAGCTTTCCCTCTGCCATGATCAAAAAAGCATCTAAAGTTTCATTTCACAGAATCACAGAACATCTCAAATTGAAAGGGACCTAGAAGGTTCATAGAGGCCAACTTACTGCTCCCAGCGGGACCACCTAAAACAACCCACGTGACTAAGAATGTAATCCGGATGCTTCTTGAACTCTGAACTCATGGCTTAATGCCATGACTACTTTCCTGGGGTGCCTGTGGCAGATCTCAGTGAAGAGCCCTTTTCTATGTCCAATCTGACCTTCCTCTGACCTTCCTAATTTCATTCCATTTCCCCACGTCCTATCACTGGTAACCAGTAAGAAGAGATCAGGACCTCCCCTTGAGGAAGTTGTAGACTGTGATGAGGTTGCCCCTCAGCCATCTCTTCTCCAAGCTGAACAAGCCAAGCAACTTCAACTGCTCTTGTTAAGACATGTCCTCTAGAGCTGCCCATGGCAATGGCAGGGGGTTCGGGACTGGGTGATTCTTGTGGTCTCATCAAAACCAAACTATTCTATGATTCTACAGCTTTTCATCACCTTGGTCACCTTCCTCTGGACACACTCTAAAACTCTGATGCCCTCCTTATTTTGTGGTGCCCAAAACTGCACAAAGTACCCCAGGTGAGATTGCATCAGCACAGAGCAGAGTGAGACAATCACCTCACAATGCTGAATTTGATGCACCCAGGAGACCATCTGCCTTTTTGACTGTCAGGGCATACTGCTGGCTCATATCCAACTTGCCATCAACCCAAACTCCCAGATGTCTTTTCATGGGGCTGCTCTCCAGCCTCTCATTCCCTAATTTAAATGTATAACCAGGATTACTCTGTTCTAGGTGCAGAATCTGGTACTTGCCCTTATCAAACTCCATACGCTGGTGTGAGCCCACTAGCTCATCAAGGTCTCTCTGCAAGGCCTCTCTACCCTCGAGGGAATCAACAGTTCCTCCCAGTTTAGTGTCCTCCTAGTTTAGTATTTTTGGCAAATATATTTAATGTACACTCCATTCCTATGTTCAAATTATTTAGAAAAACATTAAAGAGTACTTATACTGAGCACTGGGGAATCCAAGCAGTGATGGGGCACCAGCTTGATATAACCTCATTTACTATAACTCTTTGAGCATGTCAACCAGTTTCTCACCTAATGTATTATGGACTTTTCTAGCAGTGTGCTGAACACTTCATCAAGAATGAAGAGAGACTGTAGAGAAAATATTAAAATCTTGCTAAAACCAAAATATACCACACCTAGCTTCTCCTGGTCAACTAAATGAGTGACCTTGTCATAAAAGGGAATTAAGTTGGTTAAGTAGGACTTTCCCATAGTGAACCTGTGCTGCCTATGACTAATGACTGCATTGTCTCTCAAGTGTTATTTTCAGTAACTCCCAGGATAACCTTCTCCATAATTTTACCAGGCACCAAAGTGAGACTGAAAGGCCTATAATTACCAGGGTCTTCTTGAAAACTGGGACATTTGCCAGCTTCCAATTGACTGGGACATCTTCAGACTCCCAAGACCGTTGAAAAATAATGGAAAGGGACCCCACAATAAAATGGGCCAGTTCATTCAGTACCTGGAATGAATCCCATTAAGCCCAATAGATTTATGTGCATCCAGCTGTAGCAGCAAGTCTCAAACTAGTGCAGAGTCAGCTGGGAGTTTATCATCCCCCAAGTCACAGTCTTCCACCACATCATCAGTGTTAAAGACAGAGGTGAAGAAGGCATTAAATATTTCTGCTTTGCCTACGTCCCTATTTGTGAGGTAAATTACCTCATCAAAAAAGGGACCAATGTTATGCCCAATATTCATTTTGCTGTTAATGTGTTTTAAAATAACCTTTTTGTTGTCCCTCATAGTGCTGGACAGCTTGAACTCTACTTGACCTTTGAATTTCTCCCTACAGTGACAAAGAGCATTGCTGTTGTCCTCCTATGTCATCTCCCCTTGCTTCCAATGCCCACACACTTTTACTTTTCCCCTAAATTCAAGAAGAAGATTCCTGTGCAGCCAAACCAGACTCTGTCTGAGTTGCTTGACTTCTGACACTTAGGAATTTCCTGCTTCTGCACTCTTTGGGATGGCCCTTAAAAAGCGCCTAGCATTCATGAATTCCCAATGGACCTTACTAATTAGCTCCTTCCACCACCCAAGTCTGCTCTCCCCATACCCGGGGTCAAAGGTCTGCAGGACTTTTTCTTCAACAGCCAACAATTTGAAACTCAGTTACTTTGTGGCCAATGTGACAAAGACAGACACAAATCACCACTTTACAGTCCAGTCCCTCTCTGTTTACAAACACAAAATGTAAGAGGTCATATTTCCTGAGTCAGCTCCCCTAGTACCTGCACCCAGAAGTTGTCTTCAACATGCTCCAGAAATTTCCTGGACCTGTTTGTGTCCACTGTATGATTTTCTCAGTTGATGTCTGGGAACTTAAATTGACTCATAAGGACAAGAGCACTTAATCTAGAGATCCCTTATCTCCCTGAAGAATATTTCATTGATGTCCTCCTGGCTGAGTTTTGCTTCAATCCCATTAACTGCCATCCCATATCTGGGCTGGATTAAACAGGAAGCTAGGAAAAAAAAAGACTGTAAAATCTCCATGTTCTTTAAACAGAAAGGGAACAAAACCAGCATTTTACTACCCAAATTATTACACTTACAAGAAATGCTTTCATTTTCCTACATTATTTGCAATTATACTGTCAAGAACACAGTTTAGATTCACAAGTTTCAGTCAATTCCAATTGTTGCTAATAATTGTTTATCCAACTGTCTTTCATTTGTGTGCACTGAAATGTTTTTCCCTCACGGGACTGACAATTTCTGGGCAGTGAATTCAACATTACAAACAATAGGCTTTCTCTCCCTGTTCACTTCTTGTAAGTCATTTACACAGCTACAAACCACAGACAGATGACTACAGAGCAACTGAAGGTGTTCAGATGATTTTATAGATACAGAGAAGAAAAAAAAAAGGGATTCAGAATAAGTAAGAATCCTTATTTCAGATAAAGATACATTCCTACCTCCCAGAACTGGTGTTTGGCATAGTAGTCTCCCTGTGCAATCCATTCTTCTGGAGTTGAAGTTTTAGCAAACATGCTGTCATCTAAGTCTACAAGGGCAGGGGTGACCATTTTATGTTAGAATGGATAAACCACAGAAACCACTTGTCATGTACCAAAACTAAACATTATCTCACAATGTTCTAAGCTCTATGATTTGAGCTTACACCAGTAACAGTAACTATGAGTCAAGTGTGGTAATACTGTTGTGTGAAGCTACCAGTGAGAACACTGAATTTTGGCTGGAGCCTGGGCTGGTGAGTGGCTGAAACTGCATTAACACAACAGAAAATCTGACTCCAAATTGACCACTTAAAGCTATAAATATCTGCAGCCACCAGGGTCCATCGAGCTCTCTCCACGGTAACTGGCTGAGAGGCAGAAACCTGATGTCCCTTTATGTAGGAACACCTTTTAGGGTCACCCCTCGAGGCTGAGAGATCCCTTACCCAACACCAGACACCAACACGATGGTAAATGACATTTTTGCATGCGTGCAATATTTAAGATAGGTATAAGCAAGTTTATGTAAAAAGCAGGGTATTGACCACCAATCCATCTGTAATTAATGAATATTTTACATATCTGAATTTACTCGTTAGAACTCATTAAACTAATTACAAGATCAGATCTGTCTGAGGGATCACTGGCTCTTCTCCTGTGACAGCAAGAAAACCTAAACTAATGAATTAGCAATAAAGTTATACTTAAACATAAACAACTCATCTTCAGAAATAAAATAATTAAGAGCCATTGAAATAACTGGAAATTTGCAAGGACTGTAATTAATGTGTACTGTTAGAAGGACCAAGGAATTTAACCTTCTTTATTACACAGCCTAAAAGTAAGAAAACATGAGTAGGCTGTCCTGTTTGACAGTCTTTTAAGAAAATTTTAGGACAAGTTTACCTTTCTTTTCATCTGTTTTGACAACCTTAACAAATTCTCTTTTGATGAAATACTTAAAAGCTGGAGCCCGTTTATCACGGTCTTCATCAAAGATCCAAAGATTGACTCTGGCTCTTGTAATTGCAGTATACAATTGCTTGAGTTCTCCATTCAGCATCTGAAGCAGAACAAAAAAATTAAATAAAATAAATGAGATGCCAGATGAGCCAAATTGTTAGAAAGAAACATACTTGGCAGTTATAAGAAAACAAATAATTTATACAGAATTAATAACAAAAGAAAGTTCTTTTAAGTAAGCAAGTCTAAATATTAAATACGGGATTTCAATTACATAAGCCATTGTCCCGCCAACTTACAAGCAACTACTGCTACAAATCAGCTGCAGGTATAACAGGCTGTTTTCCTTCTAATCACTTGCACATATAGTTATTAATTTACCATACAATCCTGAAAATATCTGACTCACCAGATTCTAAGCAACTTCTTTAATTTCAGAGTAGTGACACCCATCAGAAATCAGACTATAGGAATAATAAATACTGACAAGCAGACTTGCTACTTGCTTTGACCACAGTTGTTCAGTAAATATACCCAGAAGTCTAGGACACAGGCTTTGTCCTCTAATCAAATTACATCTGCAAACAACCTCTTCTCTTTTAAAAACAGTATTATATTTCATTATATTTATTTTATATTTTATTTTACAGATGTGAACAACTATAAAAGAGAAAGCAGCCTTGATAAACATGGAACTAACAGGATGAAAAGATTTAAGAAATTTCCCTGCTTTTAAGATTTAAGAATTTAATTTGTTCTTCCTATTCCCAATGTTACAAAAAAAACTCACCTTGTACATTTCTACATTAAATGGAGTCTTTTCCTGCATACCAGTGGCATCCTCTAAAGGCACCTCAATTAGCAAGTTGCTTCCCACTTGCACATCTGGGTCAGGACTGTAAGAAGAAATTATCTTCCATTCCTTGCTAGCCTGAAATACCAAGAAAATAAGGTTTACTTGTATGTAGTAACCACTACTGTCTGCATATGCACAAGATAAGGTTGTATGGTGTGACCTATTCATCCCTACAAGGCAAGGCTCAGAGGAGAAGAGCAGGGGAGAAAATTATCTCAGGGAAGAATGGAAAGAATAATTAGCAATTTTCATCAAGAAAGCTGAACTTCATCTCAACACAAACGTTGCTTGAGATACTTGTCTGTACCAGATGGTCATCAAGGCATATCAACCGCTTTTCCTAAAATAACTAGTACAGAGTAAAACCTTCCTGAGCTGCCCAGGCAAAAGCAAAGATGTGCCTTAGCCCAACAGACTGCATAAAAACTGAGGAACAAACAAAACAAACCCTTAAGAGTACAATTGGCTTGAGCTGGCCACAAGCTACGTAATTACTTCTCAGGCACTGGAGATGGCCAGCATGATGATGGAGATGCTAATGGGAATACATATATATATATATTTATTTATATACATGGGCCCACTAATGGGAATCACATCTGTATTGTGATTCCAGTATATATTGCCATTGCTATATTATGCTTGCTTTGGGATTTCAGGATCCTGCTGTAACACTCTTCTAGATCCAAATCACATGCAATGCCCAATATATCAAATAAGTAAAATTTTATATTAAACATGAAAACCTCCTTGGGTGGATTATACATTTTCAGCTGCACACCCTTACAACAATCCCTGTATGGAGGAAATCAAGTCACTTTCACCATGGAAGAGGCTCAAGTTTTAATCTTAGGGATGAGGATTCTCCTACAAACCCCAGTACCGCAACAGGTAAACTCACTGAGAAGGCGTGTGCTGATTGCTGGGCCAGGAAGCTCCCTGCCAGTTTAGGGCAGAATGAAAGGTAAATGGTGGTGGGATAACATTCACAAGCTGCAATTTGTCATACTAAAATCTACTAAAACTTATTGGAGAGATCTTGGCTTGCAGGTTAGGATGGGCAGCCACTAAGTCTCCTTGACTACAAGGCTGACAAGCTCAGTGAGTTAGACCCACACATATCCCATGCTGGCTCCCACATATTCTCACCCTCAGGGTTCCCAGAACAGATCTGGCTGGTCATTCATGTGATGAATGTATTAAGCTTCGTGTTGAACACCAGTAACTGCTAGTGCTGGTCTCTACCAGGGGGTGGAATGGCACCTGCCAACACCTCCTCTTGTAAGAACACACAGAGGTGAGCAAAAAAACCCACTCATGGGGAAAGTCTAAAAAAGCGTGGTCAGAAAATATTGGACTGCAACACAGACACATGTGAAAGATGTCTATAAATATGCACAGACACTCCTAACTATAAATTAAGTGTGGCAGCAGATCAGTGCTGTGCACTCTCATGACATGCCAGCTCCTGATCACACCACCCTGAAGGTTTGTGATCCCCTGCAAAACAAATAACCTTAAAATAAAGACTTTATTCTAAGTTATGTTCATTTTTTCCTTTTGGTATTTAATTGAAATGTGATTAAATACTGACAACTTTCCAGCACAAAATAAAAAATACTCACAATAAGGCTGAAACAACATTCTTAGAATCTATGTATTTCTGAGCTTTGGGCAACACAAAACAAGTAAACTGTCTTGCCATGGGGGAAAAAAGAAGGAAACCTTTCCTGCAAAATGTATTTTGAAGTTTAAGATTTCAAAAAATCATCAATGTAAACATTCCTAATCCTGTCATAGACTGTAACATGACAACAGCTAAAGGTTTCAGTTTGGTCAAGAGCTTGCTGTGTTTTGGGGGCTTGGCTTTTTTGCCTTCTAGATTTTTCATTCACATTTGCTTCCTGAAACAAATCTGTTCTTAAATCTCATTTTCAAAACAAATAAAAAGAAAACCCAATACTTTACAAAGTGCACACAGCCACACTGCTGTGTTTACAATGGTTGACAGATTCAGCTTTTCTAAATTAGAAAACCTCAGGGTGAGCTGCTTTCTTGCCTGCTTGTTTAGCTGCTCAAATCAACTCAATTACTCATGACTCACAGGAACACGGAAGAATTGTATGAAAACAGCTCTCCTGGCCTGACATGCATTAGTCTAAGCTAAATTGCTCTATACAACTCAACTCTGCTAAACTGATTCTGCTAAATTCTGAAAAATGGCTTGTTGTTTTGCTGATTACAGCCTAAATCACCAGAACCAAATCAACTTCGAGAAATCCAGCATGACAGCCAGTATTTACCTCAAGCTCCTTCCTTCTGCCCTCATCACATAACATTCACTAACCTCTGTGAAGAGCCACCAGTAGGCTGCCCTCAGCTTTCTCGTGGTTTTCATCTGCTGAAAACCACATGAGACACTTCTTGAGGGATAGAGGCAGAAGACATCTGCAACAGGGTTGTTGCTGAAAGTTTAATTGCAGAGCAGCTCAGTCATGGGTACATGGAGTGTCTGCAGGCAAGTTCAGTAAGGAATACTTGCCTGGCTGGGGGCAGAGGAGTAGTCTTGGTGTACAGCAGAAGAGGGTCTGTGTGTGTGTGTGTGTGTGTGCAATGTTGTGTGTACCCCAAGGCTCTCCCTTAAATTGTAACAGCAAACCTGAAGGAAAATGCAGCACTTAAGAAAACATGTTCTCAATTCACAAACCTTTGACCTCTCCGTTTTCTAGTGTGATGAGAAAAGAGGGAGTCCTTTCCCAGCTGCAATATCAATTAGACCATAAGTAAGATCAACTTCAGAAAAAATGCAGAAAATGGATAAGAATAAAATACCTCTGAATCTGTGAAAAAGTTGTAAAGGAGGACATCATCAAATTCCAAGCCCTTTGCTTCATAAATTGTCAGTACAAGTGCCAAACTAAGTTCCTCAGGTATCTTCTCCTTTGCAGCTTCATTTGCCACTAATACCACCTGCCATAAAATACATTAAAATGTATTAGGAAGTGAAAAAAGAAAAAAAGGTAACAGTCAAATAGAGAAAGACAAACATTATGATAATACAAGAGCCTTCTCAAAACTAGACAACATTTCACAGAGACATTTCAGCACACTTCACAAAAAAGGTCACAAAGCTGCCACTAGAAGACTGACAAATGCATGGAATGTGCAGACAGTTTTAGATCTGGTGTAAGAAAATTTGGAGATAGAAAGGGACAGGTCAGACAATACCTCACAGCAAAAAAAAGAACAAAAAGAACCAGATGTATTAAAAAGAAACAGAAACCAACACAATAAAGGTTTCTAAGTTTAAAAAGCCTAATTTATCAGTGAGACATGGGCTTAAAAATGAAAGTGGTGGGCAGTTCATACAAGATTATTATTTAGCAACAGAGCTGGCAGAATCTGCAAAAAGCCTAAGAAAAGCAAACCTGATGTGCTCCAAATTCTATGGGTTGTGTTTTCCTTTTGTTGCCCCTCAGCAGAATTGCTAGGTCACTAACACTGCAGGATTCCAAGACTGTGGGTTTTGGCCCATCAAAGAGACCACGGTCCTGAGGAAGGCGATCAAAAGATTCTGGAAAATAATGCTGGAGCAGATCAACCACTCCAGATGCTAAACGGAGAATACCTGCAAAAAGCAGAATACAGGTTTTAAACTTCAGCCTAAAGATCTTGCAAACACACTTTTAAAAGATTCTCTTGGAAATTTGGAATCAAGAAATGTAATGACAAAAACACTAATCAGGGAAAGCTGAAACTGTAAGCTTCAATTTATGTTTCTGCCAATTTGAGTGGCTGTCATTCTTGGGCCTCTAAAGATCAGAAAACATGCTACAACAGCTTGGCAGCATTCTCACAAAATAAAGATCACAAATGAGAAACAAGTAAGAAAAGCAGAAGCAGCACACCAATGCTGCAAAATCTAGTGCTCTGGGGATAAGACAACAGAAATGGGTATGATCATTTGTTAAATATTCCCTCAAACACAACCAAAGCATCCAGTAAGCATGGGAGTTCAAAAAATAACAATTTTAGAAGCATTCATTTCTGTTTTTCCAGTTGAGATGCCAAAAACCAGAACCAGCATATCAGAAAAAGCTGTCCATCTGATCTTTTTGAAAAACCAGCCACACAGAGACTGGCTTTGAACTGGCCAGCAGAAAACTTCAGTCATTAATGATATCTGAAGAGCACAGGCTCAGATAATAAATAAGTCTGCTACTCTACCTGAATGGGACCTGTAGTTCTGGTACAACTGATATATCCTTTTCGGTTTCCTAACACGTTGCTTCTTGTTCACAGAGCTCTTGCTTGCGTAATGGAACAGTGACTTCAGGTCACTAAAACGAAAAGCAACTCCTTTCATTATGCTCTGGGCAGTGTCACCAGTTAGAAACATGGCATTAGGGTCATTGATGCATTTCATTAGCAGGGCTAGCTCAGCTTGCGTGAAATCCTGTATCTCATCGCCATAAAACTCATGGATGGACCAAGGCAGCTCCCTGAGCTTTGAAAGTCTTTGAGATAAATTATACAGCAAATCTTCTTCATCAAAGAAACCTCTCTGTGATCGTATCTGCTGATAAAGACAGAAGAGGTGATAGATCTCACTCCTGTCTTCTGTGAAGTTTGGTGATCTCTTTCGGCCTAGCGTTTTGTATTGCTCCTCAGTGAGCTTGCCCCCAAAGCAACACAGTGCCTCAAAAGAGCCTTTCAGAAATGATTTTATTTCTTTCCAAACCAGTGCTGGATTGTACAAGCTTTTACCTTTTATCATTTTTGGCCATATTTCATTTGCAAATACACTGTAAGTCACAAAAGTCCAAGAATCACTTTCCTTAGGGCATGCATCTGCTGCTCCTCCATCATCACCATGTTCTGCTTCAAGATTACCTTCTTCATCCTCATCATGCCAATTTGGTACAACCAAGTCCTCCTGGGGACTCCAACCAACAATTACTCTTTTAAGACTTCCATCATCATTTCTTGGAAAAAATGGGTCAGGCATGGATGCATCTAGTAACAGCAGCAACTGCTTGGAGGTGACAAACAGTGGAAAATTTTCATCTTTAATGTCCTGTAGCCTGTGAATATTTGGGTCCAGAGGCTTGAAGTGACTGGTCACCTTGGAAGACTTGCTAAGTTCAATGAAATTCTTCTGAACTTCTCTGCACAAGACAGGATTTTTTGTTACAAAGATCTGGTGCAGATGCTCCAGCGTATTTGATGCTTCTGCACTACATGTTTGGTCTTCTTCATGGTCTCCACATGAATCCATTTCTGTACCAGCTGTGCCCACAGGAACCTTTTCATCCTCGCTGTCCTGGCAGTGCTCATCACTCACCTGCTCCTCACTGGAATCACCACTCTCATGTTGTAGTTCACTCTCTTCCTTCCCTGAACCAGCTTTTTCAACCTCACTGCACTGTCTCTGCTGCCACGTCTGCCTCTCCAACAGAGGTCCATCTGCCAAGGTGGATTTTTCCCAGTATGAGTAGAATTTCTTCCAAAGCCTATACAAGCAGCAAGTTGTCTTCCCTGTCCCACTTCGCCCAATTAAAATGATTGGTTCCATAGGCTTTGGATTGAGATCAATTACTGCATACTCCAACTCCCCAACTCGGAAAGGGTAATCAACAGAAGACTGCACATCATTTATAATGTTAAGTGCCATGTTAGTACTGAAGCTGTGAAATTTCATGATATTGTATTCCAGTTCTCCTGCACTAGCTGGAGGGAAATACTCAGGCATGGTTCGTTCTTTGGATTTTTCTGCCTCCATGTCTTCAACATAACAACGTGGAACACGCTTCAGAGCTGTCACACCGTAGTTCTGATGTCCTTCATTTATACCCTTGAGCTTTTTCCTCAAAATGCAGGATAAGCCACGGTTGTAGGAAATGCATATATTTTCTAAGACTCGGTTCAGCTTGCAGTGGTCAAGAACAATGGCCCAAATTCTAATTATTTCTGTGTAAACTCTACCTGATTTTCCTAGACGACTTTTTGTCTGTTCTGTCTCCATGATCTTCTCTGGACTCTCACTGCAACGAGGAGAAAAGTCAATCGCAAGTTCCCATAGCATTCTTGCACCTTTGTCCAGTTTGGCTTCATACAGCTGGATATCAGCTTTTAAGTGTTTCAGTGGCTTCTGGAGGCCCCTAGACCATTCCCCATTGCCAAGCTGCTTAATTGTCATTATGGTTTTAGCTTTCATATAATGAGGCACAGCTTTGCTGCTCAAAGTCTTTAGCATTTCAGGAGTGCACTCTATTTCCCAAGTCATGTTATCAAACTCCTGCACGTATGCCTCAATATCCAGATTCTTCCTCTTTTCTTCCTCTAGTTCTTCCTTCTCTCCATTAGGCATGGCCATACTAAATCCCCCTGCTCCCTTCTTTTTCTCCCAGTCACCCCCTTTTCTTTCAGGATGAACTGTGCTTCCACAAGGTTGCAAGGAACTCCTTCCCTCTTCCGAATTAGTCGGGGCTGAAGATGGCTTTTGCACCAGAGGATGATCCTTTTTCAGGCTGTCGCTCACTTTCAATTGCTGAATTAAAGCTGTGATTGCCTGCACTAGACTTTCCTGCAGTGTTAAGGGACTATTTAGTCCTTCTGTTTCCTGCTTGGCCAACTGACCCTTTTTTGTTTTTATGGAACATGGGGTTTTTTAAATCATTATGCACTGTGTTGCCAGATGGTGCCTTTAATGAGAACCCAGATGAAGAACGCCCCGTGCTCTTTGACTGTGAAATCTCAGAGGCTGGAATGGGTTTAGATGTTTTAACCAACTGCCCTGCCCTATCTTGGCGGTGCTTTTTCTTCTCCTGTGCAGCATTATTCCAGGCTTCTAGCAGTGGATCTCTCTTTTTAATTCTATGCATCACATCTTTTCCTGATTTGTTTTTTATGTTAAAGTTAATGTCAAATTTTGCCAATAACTCCGTTATTCTCTTAGTCTGCTTTGAAAATCCTCTCTGGAAAACAATATGCATCACTGTATTTCCATTGTCATCTTGTATGTTTGGATTAAGATATGGAAAGTCAGATGGTCTTGAAGCAAAGAGGTCAAGCAGATAATTCAGGATGTTTAAACCAGTGCCATCTGAAAGCAGGAGAACAAACAGAAGATAAACGAACTTGCTTTACAAGGCTGCATTGTATGCCAACAATTTTCAAATACTTTTTTTTCTGGTGCTAGTAAATTAAAATCAGTTGCTTTTAAAAAGAAAAACAAAATCTTCATTTCATGTTTATAAAACATGCTTATGTGAAACAGCTCAAAACTGTGCTTTCCCAAGATTCAGGGGAAACAACACAAAGGCAGCAAAACTTTAGAAATTGCTAGTGCTGCAATTATTGCCACAGCATCAGTCAATTTCATTCCTTTTTTAACCTCTGGATGCAGACAGATTTGTTCATTTTCCAACATCAGCCCTGATTGCTACCCAAGGGACACTGGTGACCTGTCATCCAGACAAGCAGCAGCTTGAGGTGATGCTCTGAGTTCCCTTGGTTCACTTTAATATGGCACTCAGAAGTAATCTGCTGCAGATAACTTTGCTTTACTAAAATAACCTGCAGGAAATCCCAATTATTTCCTGATATCTGAGGTACCTGGAGCAGCTTCCTACAAAATAAGATTAGCTACCTCCCTGGGGTGGAAAAAAAAATACATATATTTCATCCAGATAATCTACATGATTTAAATGAGACAACATATGTGAAACGTTTCTTTTCTAGCTGTAAAATAGTGACACAAAATCATTGAAAAGAAACTGCACATCAAAAACTTTACACAGTGAAAAATACTTCCGAGAACATATTGTCACAGGACTTCTTAATCTTTTGATTTAAAAATGACAACTGGCATTACCTATGCTTTTAATCTCTCTAAAGCCATTCAATGAAATGTTTGTACTTTATAAATTAATAAATTCAATATTTTAGATTATTTTAAGCCTTCAACTCAGAAAAGCTCTTTTTTTTTAACTTAAAATCCGATTTGGGGACTTAATTTCACAGTTTATTGTATTTTTTTATATTTTTACACAAGCCCTACAGTTCTTTCACTCACTTCTCTCCTGAACAAAGCTTTACTTGGTTTACAACTGAACAAAAACTGACCAACAGATTTCAGATACCACTGCAGGATTTCCTTCAAAGTCTGCTGCCATTGCTCTAACTTTTCCTTTGTTTCTTCCAACATACTTCCAGTTTCTTCATTCCCACCCAGCACCTGTTTTACAGAGTTTCAGAGAGGAGCCTTCCTTGATTCCCCCATGTCACCTGAGCTGCCATTGCCTCTCCTCACAGCCCCAGCCAGCACAGACACAAAGCAGAACACACCAGCTTAGCAGAGTGGTGTGTATGCTTTGGCAGAATTTCGGGGCTGAGTGAGACACAGCCAGACATCTTTGACCCTTGTCCCTGCAGCAGCAGAATGGGAAGGTATGGAATGGGGATGTTTTCAACAGCAAAAGCCCACCTTTGTTATTTAAACAGATGGAAACTGCAGCATGCAGAGGAGTATCTCCTTGTGTAAGGGAGAGGTTCTGAGGGTCTGCACCTTTGGTCAGCAGCAAATATACCAGTTCAAAGTAATTCTTTCTGAGGCATATTTTCAGTGGTATTTCAGAACTGGTTCCAATCCCATCTGGTAGAGCTGGTGTGAAGGACAGGAAAATGTCAGGGTTTAAATCTAATACACCAATCTGCCAACTACAGAAAGGTCTGAACAGATGCAGTCAGATGCTGATTGCCAGGCAGGTGACAGAGTGTTTTTTTGACAGCTTTTTACATGTATCTGTTAAAACTCTTTCAGACTAAGAAGATCTTCATCATTTCCCCTTGTCTACCACTAAGCTGAGCAACCAGTCCTTCTGTTATGATAGGAAGACATAAAGGCCAGAACATATCTTCTTCAGGTCAGTCACTGACTGAAACAAGAGGCCTCCATGCACCTCTGGCATTCACAAGGCTTCAACAGGACCATGTGTCCATAACATATAGCTAACATCAAGCTGTAATAGTAAATGAAATATGCCAGAGTGATGCTTGGAATCACCCCATGCAAAGCAAGAAGTATAATGATATCTACACTAGTTAAAAAAAGAAAGACATCTGGTCATGCCTTTGAAATCAATGAAGTAGTCAGTTATTTAGCCCAACAGCAGATCAAACTCAAAGACAGTGGCTTACACTTTCTACCAGAACAATACTGTGGCTGAAGACAGAGAAATTAAGGCCCAAAAGAAACTACAGGTGCAGGAGCAACAGTAGTCTTTGGCCTTTTACTAACCCAAACAGATACATTTCATTTGATAAGCATATTCCACTCATGCAGCCTTGCTAGCTTCACCATGTCCCACACAGCAGATGCAGCCAATGCACTGCACTCCAACAAGCTGCTGCACTTATACAGAGCCACAAAAAACCCCATGTGTTGGTATTTCTGAGACTATCTTGCTCCCAACATGTCTAATAACATACTACATCTCTCATAGCACATTAATATTGCAGTTTTTCACCTCCTCTTTCAAGCAAGCATCTCACGAGGTGCACTTGCGTGTCCAGTCTTTCACACTGTTGGATAACGTTGCCAATGTCAACATCTGAAAGACTGCAGGTTTTGAAGAGTCCTCCACCTGATGGATTTTCCCCATTGGCTGTCCCTGTTAGGAGCAGCAAAACTTTATGCCACATTTGCTTCCCCAGCAACTGTTTTATGAAGCTGTTAGCACAGGCACTGGAGATGTTGCATGAGATTTCTTCAGGGATTTCTGCAAGACAGTTGAGACAACGTAACTCACTCAAAGGCATATAATGAAATGTACCTTGCTGTAAACTAATTTCAGACTAATTAACTCATTAAATTGAAAGTAAGGAACAGCAAAATGTATCTTTCCATCCTTACGCTGTCAGCCAAGTAAGTTTGAACATTTTGATGAATCATGAATTTCTGTGCATATTCCATTGGTTTTAAGTACAAAACACAACATTAAATACAATTAAAAGCACATTATTCCAGTCATAAAAGTTACAGGAACAGAAAAGAGAAGGAAGAGGAAAAGGGCAATAAGTGTATGTTAGCATCAAATGTATTTCTCACAGCAATTAAGTTTTGTGAAAGGGAGAAATGGGAACTCACTGCACCTTTCACAGAAGACAGCCATTTCAGAAATTGCTTAACTGCATCTTCCTTCAATACATTTTTATTATGCGCTTCATTTTTACACCTGTAGAACTGGACAAACTGGTCCAGAACATCCTGGAGAGAATCTGTATCAGCTGTGGCACTTTCATTCTTTCCTGCAAAACATTACAGAAATTGAGAATCCTTCCTTTCCAGCATTTTTTCAGGGCAAGACTATAATGCATTACAACCCAGGGCTCTAAGAAATGTTTAGTGGAAGATTAAACATTAAGCCATAAGATGGCTGAAACTTTTACTGCCAATGCCAGTCCTGTGATGGATTTCTGACCTCAAATGAAATTTGATCCTTTCATCAAATACACTCTTGTCCTGGTTTTGCCTGGGATAAAGTTATTTTTCTTCTTAGTAGATGGTATAGTGCCATGCTTTGGATGTAGGATGAGGACACTGTTGACAGCACAGTGATGTTTTGGTTGTGGCTGAGCAGTGCTTACCCCAAGACAAAAACTTCTCTATGTCCCATGCTCTGCCAGAAAGCAGGTGCAGGGATGCTGGGAGGGAGCATGGCCAGGACAGCTGACCTGATCTGGCCAAAGGGGTATTCCATACCACAGAGGGTCATGTTCAGTATATAAACTGTGGGGAATGGGCCATGAAGGGACCACTGCTGCTCGGGGATGGGTTGGGCATCGGTGTGAGCAATTGTACTGTGCATCACTTGTGTTTCCTGCCTTTTACTCCTCTCTCTTTCTCCTTTTCATAACTATAATAATAATAATAATAGTAATAATAATAATAGGACTGGCAGTAATTTACTGTATTTCAATTTTTAAACAGTTCTTATGTCAGCCCACCATGGAAGGGAGGGGGAAGTAAGTGACTGCTTCGTATTTAGTGTTGGCAGCTGAGGTCAAACCATTACTCTATAATTCACTAGGCTGAAAATTGTAATAGCTTCTGTATGCAGGCAGGAAAATGCTGCCTCGCAATTATACCACTGTTCAGAATTTTTAGAGTAGATGACTAAACCCAGTCATATTTGCAGTGCACACTTCTAATGAGTTTGTCTGACTCCTCAGTGCCATTTAAAAAATACAGCCATATAAGAATTTGTCCTCTTAAAATTAAAAAACAAAGCCAAAAATATACACCACACCAAAATGTTATCTATAAGTTTAAGAGATGTTTATGGAATGGGAAATAGCAGATTTTAAATGATGTCCCAATAAATGCCCTTAAATAAACGCCGAAAAACTTGGCTTGAATTCCCTAAATGCTTTAAGAAATTCAGATACATGAAGGACCAAACAAAACAGTAACTTTATCTCTTAGGACAAAGAGAGAGACTAGGTTGTTCATATTTTTAGAAAAAAGGACTAACCTCAGATTGTTACCTGTAAAGTTGAAGCTTATTCTCCAGTCTCTCATTTGCACTAAGCTTAGAAAACTCTTGTGGGCTGTTCATCACCAAAAAACCCAAAAACCAAAAAGCCCTGGCCACAAAAGACTGTGCAACCCAAAATTCCAACCAAAGCCATTTTTACCACAGAGGTATTGGTGTTAACCTCCTAATGGAGAACCACTGTACTAAAATCTTCTCCAGAGCAGAGACCTCCACAGTAAAGAAAAAATCTGTGGGAATTTCTTTGCCAGGAGCCCTAAGATGCAAGCAAAATGAAACCCAGTGTTTTCCAATAGACTTATATGCAATACACCATGAAAACTGAGATGTAGCCTAAAAATTTTGCTTTATGCCAACCTTGATCTGAACATCACTTGGACAGCACTTGACTTCAAGCAAGGACAAAATGTTCACTATTGATTAGTAAGAGATCAGAGTGACAGGTCACAGGGAAGGTTACATAAAACACACCCACTATAACTTATTTGAAATAAAACGATTTTGTACCTAAAGGTTGTAATTTTAAAATAGGAAAAGCACACACTTCATGTTGTACCTGTCTGTTTCCCAGAGGAAGTGTGTTTCTCAATGTGCTTGTTGATTTCTTTTACAGCTTCGAAGTTTTTGTTCTTCTTCAAGATATCTATGACACATCTTGACCGGGCATCTGGAACAGTGGGATTGACCCCAAAATTCAGAAGCATGATCACATCTTCTGTTTGTCCTAAAGAAATACATGAATAAAATTTAGAGGAAGAATAATTCACATTGTTCAGGAGTTTTGTTCTGTTTTCCTTTTTGCTTTTAATTACCTGGCACCATTTCTAGTACAATTTTAACTTTAAAAAAATCTTAATTTTTCCAGTGTCATAAGTTGACAGGCTGGAAATCAGTCAAATGTTGGACTTGAAGATCTCAAAGGCCTTTTTCAAAATTAGTGATTCTGTAATTTTATTATTTCTATATTTATTACATATAGCTATAAAGAAATAAACTTTAATACATACATATAAAGATATATGTTTTCTAACAATATATATAATATATAAAGATATACACCTTAATAAATATATAAATATTAGAAATATATGCTCTCTATGTAATAAATACCATATGAATATTACCAAACAAACTTCAAGCATAGACCCAAAAGCCTTGGCATTGATATTTGCTTCCTGTTGCCACCTCGTGGGCAGAGTAAGAAATACAAGGAAAAAAGCCAGGTTAACATAAAATGAAATCCCACAGAAACTGAAGGGAAGCATTTAGTTTTCCTCCTCTAACAAGGCACACTGCTATCTAGGTCTTAAATCTTCACCTATTTAAAAGAAAAGGAAAGGCCTGAGTAATATCTTAGTTAGCCAGGAATTGTGTGATCCTTTTAAAATTTTGTAATGAACTGTGTTTACTTAGCTAAAGAATGTTCTACTGTGTTATTTCAGCTGGTTTTAATTTAGATCTGTGTTGGCTGAGTGTCAGTAGAAAACCCTAAGAAATTACCTCCTACCCTGTAGAAAGGAACTCCATGGACCCATATCCCTTAGAGAACTTAATTAATAGCTGAAGAACAAAATTCAATAAAGGATTGTTTAATGCTGTCACATGACTAGAGATTAATTAAATGTCATAGAACAAGAATGGTATCTTGAGACAGTTAAGGAGTCAAAGACCTATACATCCCAGAGAACTTGATTAATATGTTGCAGGTGCAGTAAGGGAGCCATTCATAGGCTTATACACAACAGAAAACTTAGTCAATAGTAATTGTCTAACCAGGACAGCAAATGTAGTAAAACACTGTTTAGCTGGATAAAACTTGGGTTATCCATTAAAAAAATATAGATGAGATGTTCTAGTGGCAATTAAGAGGAACAAACACATATACCATGATGCAATACATGGGGCAGGCTTTTGGGAGCGTCTATGAAAAAAAATGTTGGATGTTACAGTGTGTACAAATGACTGAAAATTTTTGTTTCCTTCAACATGTTTATGGCAAATAAATTCCCAATATGTTCCCAATTTTGACGCAAAATTGTTATTAGGAAAGTTTGTCTCACAGCCTTTAGCTGTTAGATTTAAAACTCTTTGTTTCAGGCCTCCAGGTTGTCTAATGTGATTTTAAGGGCACATCAAAACTTAAAAGGTAACTTCTATGATCCTAAAAACTGCAGCATACTTGTGAGAAAATCCTAACTTAACAAATCAAAGAGCAAAAGAAATGGTCACGCATCAGGCATACAAATTTAAAACTGAATTCTTGAAATGTTTAAGTATCAGTTGTCACTAAAAATCTACATTCAGATGCTTCCTCATTTTCTTCCTTAGCATGAAATCATTAACCAGGGTCTGAAACTTTCTTCCATTATAGATTTTTTCCATGTGAAAACAAAACAATACACACACACACACCACCAAAAAAAATTGTATTTACTGCGTTTCTGTGAGTATTCACTGGAAGAGGCCACAATATGCAGCAGGGTGCGTCCATCTCTGTCTTTCTGGTTGATCCTATCCTTCAGCTCTGGCCTCCAAGTCAGCAACCATCTGAAGAGATGGTTCTTTGCTGAAATGATAAAAAAGCACACTTAAAGAAACAGATCCTGAGGGGGTTTTTTTTCCCTATGGAGTGGCAAGATGCAAATCTAAGGCTGACTCATGACTATTACACATGAAGAAACTGTTGCTCCAGACTGAGATGGCAGCAAGAAACACTGCACCTTTTTTAAACCTGATATATTTGGATTAGAAAAGATCCATAACAATCACAGTTTTGCTTCAAACCACAGGAAAGAACAATTGTATTAGATTTCCACCACTATCAGGCATGGGTCCTCAGAGAGTGTTTACAACATTTCTAAAAGAGTGCTTTATGTGCAAGGTTATACCAAGATGATCTGACCCGAGCTGTTGGGACGTTTTTTAATGTAAAATAGGTGTAGCTATCAGTTCTCTGATAAAAGCTAGCATTGTTTTATTTTAGCTGCAGATGTCACTCACTTGCTTGGATACACAGTCTGATAACAGCATGGAGTGGATATGGCCCGATGGACTCAGCCTTTGCCCCAATGGAAATCAGCCACTTGACTAACTCTGCCACCTCCTGCAACTTCTCACCATGACCGTACAACTCAGAAGTCTGGTAGCAAACAGAACAATTACAACACGTTATTTTTACATACCAAAAAAAAAAACATTTCTTTTTCAGTATTTTCTATATTTCATTACAAGAATCAGCAGAACAACAACAACCAAGCCATAGCCACTGTAAAATGAAACTATTCATTTCTTAGACTTTCACTGAATGGCTAGGGCTGGAAAGGACCTTAAAGATCATTTAGGTTCAACACCCTGCCGCAGGCAGGGACACCTTTCACTACACCAGGCTCCTCAGAACTCCAGTCAACCTGGCCTCAAACATTTCCAGGGATTGGGCATCCACAACTTCTATGGGCAACCTGTTCCACTGCTTCAGCACCCTCTGAGTAAAGAATTTCTTCTCGATATCTAATCTAAACCTACTCTCTTTCAGCATGAATCCCTTCACCCTTGTCCACATGCTCTTGTAAAAAGTCTATCACCATCTTTCTGGTAGGTTCCCTTCAGGTACTGGAACTCTGCAATTAGGTCACCACAAAACCTTCTCTTTTCCAGGCTGAACAACTGCAATTGTCTCAGCCTTTCCTCATAGGAGAGCTGCTACAATCCCCTAATTATCTTGGTGGCCTCCTTTGGACTCACTCCCAACAAACTGATGTCAGGAACAGTATGGTCTGCAAGAAGAGGGTGGCCCTGGTCCCCCTGTACTTGTCACTGGTGAGGCCACACCACAAATCCTGTGCTCTGCTTTGGGAACACCACTATAGGAAAGACATTGAGGTGCTGGAGTGAGTCCAGAAAAAGGCAATGGAGCTGGGGAAGGGCATGGAGCACAAGTCTGATGAGGAGAGGCTGAGGGAGCTCAAGGTGTTTAGCCTGGAGAAAAGGAGGCTCAGGAGAGACCTCACTATTCTCGAGTACTTCCTGAAAGGAGGCTGTAGCCAGTTGGGGGTTGGTCTCTTTCACCACACCCTAGGCAAAAGAAGGAGAAGAAATTGTTTTAAGCAGTGCCAGCAGAGGTTCAGACCAGATATTAGGGAAAAAATTTCAATGACACAGTGGTTAAACATTGGAATAAGTTGCCCTGGGAGGTGGTGGAGTCACCATCTGTGGAAATGTTCAAGAGGCATCTGGACATGGTACTTGGGATTTAGGGGTGATTATGGTGGTGCTGGGTTGGTCTTGAAGGTCTCTTCCAACCTCAGTGATTCTGGGATTCTGAGGGACCGCAGATCCTGAGCAGAAGCCAGCTGAACTTTAAAACTTCTAGCAAGGACTTAATGACCATAAAGCACAGTCTACAAGGGGTACTGCAATACAGAGTACTCTGGAGGTGTGCAGCAGAAGCTCAGATGGAAACTGAGATAATATGCCAGAAGGATCAGGACATGAGGAGGTGGTCGGAAACAGTGCTCAGACGAAACTTCCCCATTTGTGCCAGTCATCTTTTTAAATAGCAGTCTTCACACATGCTTCCAACATTTACAAATAAATCCTTTTTTCTAATACCTCATGCCAGATTTTGACTGGCAAGAATTACTCTTTGAGCACAGCTATCAAATCAAAGTACAACAGATTACAGGGAGACTGCAGCAGCAGGGGAAGTTTAAGTTGTCAGAAAGCCACATTTTCTAATTTTCACAAAGGAGAATCAGTACTTCGGGATTTTTCATCTCGATTCTTTGAGCTTTCCATGTGTACAACAAACCCACTTGAACAGGTAAGGCTGGTTCGGCCAATTCAACAAAAAAAGGCCGTACTATTTTGTAAAGGCTGCCCAGTTTTCTCTTCCTGTCTCAATGAGACATTTTGCTTTGCTTGCCCAGGAAGATACTTTGCTAAGACACTCTGCATGGGTCTCTGCTGTGTTGCCATATTTCAGTGCCAGTGTGCAGGTACTCTGCTAGCATTGGCACAGCACACCTGCCTAATGACACCCACCCAAGACATGCTTACATATATCCATTCACTAATTCTTCTGCTACCTCTAAAAGCAAGCCTGTGAAGAGATGTGAATTTATTTCCTTTGCATTACCCTCGGAATTACTCAATTGAAATACAATTATGGAAAAAGCATCAATTTGAAATTACGATGACAAATGTACCACAAGCACTGTAACACGCCAAATGGCAAATTCTAGCATATTCTACCAATATGCCTTAAATCTTAACTTGCAAGCCAGTAAACGCTAAGCAAAGGTACTGTGAAGCCTGCAGCTAATGTCTTCTAAAGTTCCTGTCAGGAAAGAAACTGTGAGAAATCTAGAAATTCTTTACACTGAGGGTGATGAGGCACTGGAAGTGTTCAAAGCCAGGTTGGATGGGGCTCTGAGCAGCCCAGTGTAGTGAAAGATGGTCCTGCCCATGGCAGGGGGCTGGAACTAGATAATCTTAAACATTCCTTCCAACCCAAACATTTCTAGGACTCTATGGTAAAGCCCAATTGAGAATTTCTCAGTTTCTCACAAACACAGTGAGATGCCTTGAGAAAGCTGGTATGTCACTGCTGTGGAAACTGGCTGCTCCTGAGCTGCAGAGCAGGTGAACTCCCAGCAGCTCCGGGCTCACAGCCAGTCTCCAACTACACCTTCAGAAGACTGTATTCACCTTTCAGAAATATTACATTACATGAAGTCAAATTTTTAAATGAATAGATGATAAAGCATAATCATAAAATGTCTATGTAACATTTTTCATTTTATTTTTCTTGGTTCAATATGGAAAATCTCTCAAAAAAGCAATCAGGAAGAAAAGAAATAGATACCAGGAAAAAATAAATACAACCTTACCTCAAAGAGATTTTTCAGAGATACCTGGTTAACTCTGAGATCACGGGGCAACTCTTGCTTCTCAGGCAACAACAACAGACAAGACTGAAAAAAAACCCCAAACGTTAATGCTCTTATAAGCACACTTAAAACTTTGTTTTTCACTGCCTCATCAGATCTTGTCAGAAAGTCAACACAGGCTAATAGTATTTCGGAATTTTTTGTAAGAGCACAAGTGAATCTCCATTTCTAATTTCCAACTGAATTAATATAAAATACAGCGGAGTGTAGGAAGCTACAAGTGATGAAAGTTTCCTCAGAAATAAAAACCATACAAAAAGTTTGGCCCTAAAAGATTCTCCAATACTTGGAATACTTTCAGCACTTGGAAGTAACCTTTGCTTTAGGAATGGGCCTTTACACTGGGGACAAGACCCCACAGCTATCACCAACATCCCAAGCAGAACGCAAGAAATGAATACTGTATCTTCCTTAGCTTTCTTCAATTTTAAGTTTCTCTAAAAAACTTTGCCTTGCTCCTTGAAAATCCACCTAGCTTCACTAGGACAAGGGAAAGACTCAGGATGCCATTGGCCTGAACTTCTGTAAGGCTTTTGATACAGTCCCCCACAAGTGTTAGCTCTAAATTGGAGAGATATCAGTTTAAGGAATGGTCTGTTGGATGGATAAGGAATTGACAGAATGGCTACACCCAAAGAGTCACCCTGCAGTCAATGGCTTACTGTCCAAGTGGAAACCAATGAGTGGTGCTCCTCAAGTGCCTGTAATGGGACCAGTACATTCACTGTCTTCATCAATGACATTGCCAGTGGGATTGCAGGGTGCTCTCAATCCCTCAGGAAGTTTGCAGATGACACCAATCTGAGTGGTGCAGTTGATAATGCTCAAGGGGAGGGATGCCATCCAGAGGGACTCTGTCAGGCTTGAGGAGCAGGCCCATGGGAGCCCCAGGAAGTTCAACAAGCCCAAGTGCAAGGTCCTTCACCTGGGTCAGGGCAATCCCCAGTATCAATACAGACTGAGGAAGGACCTGTGGGATAGCAGTGGATGAAAAATAGGATAAAAGCCAGCAATGTGCACTTGCAGTCCAGAAAACAAACAGCATCCTGAGCTGCATGAAAAGTAGCATGGTCAGTTGGTCAAGGGAGGTGACTCTACCTCTCTACTCTGCTGAGACTAGCCTGGAATGTTACATCCAGCTCTGGGGTCCCCAGCACAGAAAAGACATGGACCTGTTGGAATGAGTCCAGAGGAGGGCCACAAAAATCATCAGTGGGATGGAGCGCCTCTCCTGTGATGAAAGGCTGAGAAAGTTGGGGATATTCAGCCTGGAGAAGGTTTCAGGGGAAACTTATTGCAATAAGGCCAATATAAAAAGGGGGCTTAGATAAATGACTTTTAAACAAGGCCTTTATGAGGCAACTGTTTTAACCTGAAAAAGAGTAGGTTTTCATTGGACATAAGGAAGAAATTTTTTGTGATACAGGTGGTTAGGCACTGGTGCAGGCTGCCCAGAGAAGCTCTGGATGCCCCATCCTTAGCAGTGTTGAAGGTCAGGTTGTGCAGGCCTTTAAATAATCTGACCTAGTGAAAGATGTCCCTGCCCACAGCAAGGAACTTGGATGGGGAATGTTGGGCTCCAGTGAGTCCATAGATCCCGTGTGGGTCCTCCACAGGCTGTGGTTACTGTCAGAAGTCTATTCCTTCATGGTCTCTCCAAGGTAAAGCTTGAACTTTACCTTATTTGTAAAAGTGACAAGTGAGGGAGGGTCACACTGCTTATGATGTTGAAGAATGCTGAGACCAGCCTGACTCATCAATTCCAAAGTTACACGTTCTGAGGATGTGAAAAACAATGAGAAACTTCTCCCTGACAGAAACCGGTTCCAGTGACAATGCAGTAAGTTCCTGATAAAGGAACCAACAGGTGATACTACTGATAACTTACTAAAGCTGCTAAGCTGACACAGCCAGCCTAGGAATATGACTGACAGTCACTTTATACTATAAAAGCACAGTCACACTTTTTAAAAGCAGGGTCTTCTAACATACGCCTTCCTGGAGTGTGGAGTGTTTAGTCTGATCATTTTCACTATAGATTTAAATAAGTTATTTATTTATATATATAATAAGATATTAATATTTATATAATATATAAGAATATATAGGCTTGCCACCCTTAATCCTGAGGGACAAAGTATTACAAAAGCTTAATTATGTATATATAATCCTTTAAGCATAAACCATTCACCAAGTCTGGGAATAGGACTGGATCCAGCTGCACCTGGGCACCTCTCTGAGGAGCTTAGAAAGCAAGTGGGTCCTGTCTGAACCTGACTCAAAAGGAGGGTATCCCTGATAAACCTCAGTTGAAGCTTCCATTTTGCCTGCAACAGTTTGCAAAGGAGACCCCTGCTCTGGGCCTAGAGCACCTTCTCCTTTTCCACCCCTGGGGCTCACAGGGCTGTTTCTCTCACTCTTTCCCCCTCACTCTCCCAGGCAGGGTTTGGCCCTTTTTAAAACACACTTTCTCGGAGGCACCACCACCTTGGCTGAGCCATACCCTGGAACAGGGTCATTAGAGCCAGTTGCCAGTGACACAGCTCTGGCCACTCCTCACAGGTGCCCTGGAGCCCCTGCTGCCAGCACCTCACCACCAACATCCCATACACGTGTTACTGTGACAATGATTAATTTCTTCCACAGTTACTTGAGTGAGGACTAAAATAATTTCAGATGATCCACCTTCTGATTTTTCTAAATTATCTGATTTTGTTCAACAACCATGTACTTCCACTGAGATGCTCCTTTATTGTGGGTCTTTCACAGACAGCTTCAAAAATCCAGCTTGTCATGCAGAAGGAAAAGTAAAAGGGACCACAAATAAATTTGTATTATTTCCCCTCTAATTTGAATGTTAAGGAATAGTGACTCTAGGTGGCACTCTAAGAGAGACAAAAGACAGCAGCAAGAGACAAGCAAGATTTCAAGTCCATCGTATCCCTTTCAGAAATGAATTTCAAAAATTATTTACCACTAAAACCATTTTTCAAAGTCTTAAAAATTAAGATATTTGAACCAGGCAGCAATATATATTCACAGCTTTGGGTTTTAAAGGTAACACGAGCTGATGCTGAAGTGCAAGGACACAAGTGCCCAACATGCAGTGTGGGGTGACGCGGTGATACAGTGACACACTTACCCACCACTTCCCTTTCTGGGCCAGCCTTTCTATCACTGCTTGCCAAATCAGTGCATCGAAACGTGCACTGAAAATATAATCATATGCAGAGAGGAAAGTTTGTGGCAAGATTCGTTCATCTGCAAGAATAAGAAGTAGAGACAGCACTTCAAAGGTTGGTACACACAGCACTTCAAAGGTTGGAGTCTCCAACTGAATTACTTCATTGCACAGCGATAATTTTAGCACTGGTTAATACCCAGGGGATTGCCCAGTGGGGGCTTAGGAAACACTGGTCATCCAACTGGTTCAGCCTCCCGTTATCAGTGGCCAGACTTCACTAAACAAGGGGGAAAAAAATTAATCTCTGCTCTTAAGAAACACCTCAAAGCCCCAAGACATTGTGAACCTCGTGACAGTACTTCCACTGACGGGTCAACCAGCAACTTCTAGTCAAAGACCTTAACACGGGGCTACAGGCTCAAGAAAATGCAGCAGAGGCACAACCTGAAATCTCCTGACATGCCTGTAGGCCCATCAGACAATGCATGTAAACAGACCAAAATGCAAGTAGAGGAGGAGAGACTGAGGGAGACAGATGATAGACATTGCTGAAAAAAAACCATACCATGCCACAGGAAGGTCACATTTCCTCTTTTCAATGCTGTGCATTACTAGCTGAGGTAAAGTCCTCCACATTGAAAAACACTGCACTGTAAAAAAGTTAAACTGTCTATCTTCTAATTATTTTCAAATCCACCTAGCTAAAACAAAAGCAGCTCTCACTTAAAGCTTCTGGGAGGTCCAAATCTCCAATCTTGTCTGCCTGACTGTAAATTTTAACCACTCCTAACTATTCCATTACTGACATATTCCTGTGAGGCAACTCACTCCTCTGAAGTGTTTTGAGATTGTTGGCATCTGTTGTATACAAACTGGACCCCATCCTCAATATATTCAAAGTCCTCCAATAGACCTGAGGCACTAAAGGATCAAAGGAATGATCTCACAAATGCAAGCAGTAGTGTCATCATCACTACTGAAAAGCTCTTAAAAAATTAAGTTCTTAATTTGAATTTACCATTGACGCTTATGAAGATTCCTGCTATAAACTCAGCAATTTGAGTTCGATCTGCAGAAGAATTCAGGAGAACCAAACCTCTGTGGAACATAGAAACTGCCTCATAAGACATTGATAACATGATGAATGAGTAGCCAGCTCTGTAATAAGCCTGGAAAAAAAGGAGAACAAAAAGATGTTGGGAAAATATTTGGGAATAATTACTACAAAACAAAATGTCGTAATTTTTTTTAATTCTCTCATTATGTTATAAAAATGTCATGTAGTACTATTCCTACAGTTTCTTATACACAGATTTTAAAAAAGAAAGTATTCTATTCTAGTACCTTGAAATTCACAATATATTATTATCACAGATACTAAAAGTCATAAATCCTGAAATACGAGACTTAGAAAATAACTACAGGATGAAAGACATACTTTCAGCAGCTATATGTTAACCTTTTCTGGACAAGACTGGGGCTTTTTGTTTCACAAAGCCCAGAACATATGTTTCCATGTCACTGCATTTCCCACAATGCATATATTTTTCAGCCAACAGCACCTGAATGTGTTTATATTCACCCCTGAATTAGGCTGTCCCAGCTCAGAGTCACGGTGGAGTTAGTTTGTTCAAATCGGATGTTGCAACACAGCACAACTGGATGCAATTCTGCTGTATCGAAATAAAAAACGTTCTGCTAAAGCCTCTGGGAGTCTTTAGTGGTTAGACCAGAAGACTGTTTATTGCACATAAAAGTCAATCCAGGAGTACGCCTCCATATCATAAATACTGTACAACTCCTACTCATTCCTAACAGATGGCTATTTGAGTTAAGGTGTACTTTATCAATGTGTACTTAATCACAAACTAAGTGTAATGTATTGTTCTCTCCACTGGAAATACAATATGATCTCGATCACCAAGTACCACTCCCAGGAACTGGAGACTTATTAACATGTAACCCTTGTTTGGGATATTAATAGTTACATTTCTTAAAAGCATTGGCAGCTCTCTCTTGCACCAGGAGATGCTGGTTCTCTCTGGGTCCCAATGAGAGAGGTGCCTTATTTCATTAAAAATACTATTACAGCCATGAATCAGATGCTTATGTATAGAATCAAACACTGGTTCTGGAATTTTATGCTATATTTACTTATCATGCCACAAAGCAAAAACACAGAAAAAAGAAGATAATGACACCTTTATTAAAAAAAAAAATAAAGAAAAAAAGGAAGGTATGCAAAAAGTATCAGCTTAAACATCTGAATACCTTAACATACTCTGGATCCCAGTGTAAGCTTTGGCGGGCTAAAACCATCGAATCCTTCCATTTGCCCAGGTAGTATAAGGCAGTTGATTTGTTGCACAACAACACAGCTATGTCCCGGAAGCACCTAAAGATATGGTTTTAGCATTACTGTTTATTCGCTTGAAAAGGATCATACTTTATAGTTAGCAATAGGAAAAAAATGAAAAAAACTACATGTATCACCCACCTGACAAAACTAGAGGTAAAAAATGTAGTTGATAATACAGATCACTTGAATATCTGCTATAAAATGTCTCAGAGACATCCTAATGATAGCTCAGTGATACCCATAGTGATAACCTGGTCTCTTCTGAAGAAGAAAGCCAGGCCACTGAAAAAATGAAGTATGAGGATTTAGAAAGAGTTCAGACCACCTCAATACACCTACATATGGCTCAGTGAATGCCAGCAGCCAGGAATGGGGGAAAACAGACACATGAATGGAAGCTGTGGGATGGAAAGAGTACTAAACACATTTTGGTCACCAAAAAAACAATCTCAATGCAGCATTTTAGTGCATCACCACTGAGTGAAGTCAACAGAAAAATCCACATTTAAAATAAATGAGTGGCTGGTGTTAAATTAAGTTAACAGCAGTGTTAATATACAGTAGTAATGAATATTTAATGGTTAACAGAATACTCAACTATTTAATCATTAATAACATCACCAACTGATGTTAACTGATGAAAAGCACTCAACATCTGGAAAGAAATACCCACAGGAATCTCCTGCTGAAAAATTATTTTCAGCAAGTCTCAGAATACTGAGAATGACCAAATAAACAAGAACAAAGTAACCTCCATGAATCACTTTACAGATAATCAGATGATTCATGTCACAACAGGCCAGGACATGGCAAAATCACCATAGGATTAATCCACAGCATGTCAGCTAAGAAACAGAAGTAATTTAACACAACCAGTGCAGTTTATGGAAAATTATTTTGAGCTTCAATTGCACTAATTTATAATTGATGTTTATGTAAAAATATTCAGATGTAAGTCACTAATTAATCTCCCACATACATGTATGGAGCAGAATAATTATAGAACTGGTACACTAAGTAGTGTAGAAAAGCTACAAGAAAATCAAGCGTTAGGCCACAGAATAGAGTTTTGAATTAACTTTACAGGGGTGCATATTTACATATTTCAGGCTTGTCTTATAGTTTACATCTCATAATGCAGGAATACTTACGGGGTCCACTGCATTAAATAACCAAGTGTTTGTAGGGCTTCATCATAATTTTTGATGGCCAAAGAGTAATTTCCATTTTTAAAGTCCTGGTTCCCAGCTTTTCTCTTCAACTGTGCATATGTCATGGGATCCATGCTAAGGAAAAGCACAAAAAAACAATCAAACAAAAGCACTGACTTATGAGACACTTCTTTCCCTAAAATTGACTTAAATTTTCAACTTAGTTTTTGCATATTTGAAAAGGAGGACAAAAGAGCACATATTCTTTTTTGCTGCAGTTGGACTAGTAAAATAGAGCTCTGGTGACAGACTCTTCTTTGCTGTTGATTCCTCTTCAACTTCCCATCTACTTTTTAATAAACTTCAGCTAAGCAGATCTACCACTGGTAAGCATTTTTTCCAATTTTTCTCCTCAGGTCTTAAACGATATCTTCTAAATTAAGATTCCAAATTATTTCAGTGTGTGCACACATATTCAGTGCAGGAGGAAATATGTGAGAAAACAAGCAGCGTTTATATGCTTAAGAAATACATGAAGCTATACATTTCAATTAATTATACACAAAACTCAGTTACTTGCTTTTTATTTACAACTTTTTTGTCCAGGTCCTCTGTCTAGATACTCAACAATCCAATGTATACAAAACTGCTTAGAATCTTAATTACTGCAAGAGAATATTGTAATGTAGAATGGTAAAAGTGCTTGAGGACCTTGAAGAAGACTTAAGGCAGTTATTAAAACCAATACAAGAAGTGGCCAAAGAAAAGAAGGCTTGAAACTAGTATCAACTGAAAAACTACTTCATCATTAAAATTCTAAAATCGGGGTCATTAAACAAAACTAATCACATGGTCAAGCAGTCAGATGAAAGAAACAAACAAAAGAGGAAAACCTCTTGAATGTTGAGAAACAGCACATTAGAAACAGAGGAGAAATAACCAGTGCTAAAGTGCTGTGTAGAATCATTCTTCACAGATTGATTTTATGATTCAAGGCTGTTTCTATCTACCTGTAAAAACCTGTACGAATCTCACAAATCTCAGTGCAATTAAGTCAGATTAATTCACCGAATAGGAATGCACAGGTTTACTTATTATCCAGGTATTAACAGGTCTGTAACAAAACCCCTAAAATCTGCAATCTTTGCAACCTGCTAACTTAATGTCAAGGTTTAGTCTGGCAGGCAGCTTAACAGCACAGAGACCTCAGCTCACCATCCTACTCCCCGAGTGAGATGGGAGAGAGAATTAGAGAAAAAAAGTAAAATTTGTGTGTTGAGATAAAGCCAGTTGAACAGGACAGAAAAGGAAGGGAAAATACTAATACTGATACTAATGATAATAAACAGAATACACAAAATAATTAATTGCAATTGCAATTAAAGTGCAATTGCTCACTAGTCACTGACCAATGTTCCTGAGGAGTGGCCCCTGGCCAGTTTTCCCTCCTGATTTATATACATGACATTCTATGGTACAGAATATCCATTTGGCCTGTTCAAGTCAGCTGTCCTGGCTGTGTCCCCTCCCAGTTTCCTGTGTCCCCCTGCAGCTGACAGGGCAGCATCAGAAGCTGCAAAGTCCTTGACTTACAGCAAATATGGCTCAGCAACTCCTAAAACATGTGTGTTTTCAGCATTATCCTCCTACTAAATCCAACACACAGCACTGTACCAGCTACTGAGTAGAAAATTATCCCAGCTGAAAGCAGGACTAAAATATCCGCAACATCTCCTGACAACAGAGCAAACTCGGTATTTTTAAGTATGTGAATTTACGGGCAAAGCAAGAAACATTACAGGTGTATTTTCTCTGTAGCACTCCTCATGATGAGACCAAACCACTGAGAATCAGTGCTGACTTGTGAGCACAGAGGTATGATGAGGCACGCTGTGGATGGCACGGTGCCTTCACATTTATTCAAGCCCAAAAAGCACTTGTCAGGCTCACAAGTGCACTAAGCAGACAGGAGAGCAGCAGCCCACAACTTGAGGAGCCAACAGAAGAAAAACCAGGTACAACCATAAAGCTGAAATCCAAACTGCTTCAGACTGACTGGGAAATGGCCTGCCAGATGTTACATCTTAATTAAACAAATAAATACTCTGTGGTAATGTCTGTAATTGAACCATCACCTTGCTAATTCCAGGCAAGCACCAAGAACAGATGAAATCCTGAAGAAAAAGAGGTTCCATCTACTTGGGGGAGGTACAACAATTGGTCATGATAGAGGAGTAATTCTCACATTTATCCCAGGCAAATTAAATCATCACTTTATTGGGCAATGTGCATACAGTATATACTTTAAAAATACTATTCCTCCAGACTGCCAAAGAAGTGCACCCATAACATATTCAGGACTTCTTTTACAATGCATTCTATGAGCATTATTAAGGTGAAAAAAAGGGGAAAAATAGAGCAACAGAAGAAAGGAAAAAAACAAGTGCTAAAGATGGTTCTACATCATGATGACCAAAAGATAGGCCGGAAATAAAACCCCACAGAATGGGGTCTATAAAGCAGGTGTTTTTTTTTTTATTGCAATGCTGGAGGAGAGGGGGATTTCTCCTCTTAACTCACCCACCTTTGTCAAGTGCTGTGGAATATTTGTATTGCTTAGTGTTACTATGTCATTAAGACACCATCCCATACCTGCCAGAACTAATTTACATAGCACCATCTCGTGGTTATTAGGTAATTCTTTTGCACTGCGCTTGCACCTCCCCAGTTCGGGGGTCATCGGGGGTCTTTGATGAAGGCTTTCAAAGTCTCCTTCACATCTGAACTTTTCAACTTCGTCTTCAGAGCATGCACAGTTATGGTGTTCCTTGGTCTGTCCAGTCCTAACAGGCCCAAATTCTTTGTTTTGCGGCTAATTGGCTTTACATTTGCCAATTTCTCATTAGTACTGTACTTATCTATCTCTGAAACTATCCACCTGGTGAGTATTTTCCTTTTTTTTTTTTTTGTCTATTCAGCATTAAGCAACTAGTTAACCATATATTAGCCATTACATTGTATAGAAAGTTCTTTATATCAGGTTATATAGCTTTAAAAAGTTATGATTCGGGTTATATCGATATCAGGTTATATAGATATATCAGGTTATATTGATATCTTATAACTTAAGCTATATAAGCACCTTGTAATATGTGCAATTCTTTCAGATCTAAATTCTTTATCATCAGGAAGTGTAAGAAATTATTATCTCAAGAAATATACCAAAATTGTTCAGCCACAC
The DNA here is from genome assembly GCA_025920805.1 of Petroica traversi. Lineage (NCBI taxonomy): Eukaryota > Metazoa > Chordata > Aves > Passeriformes > Petroicidae > Petroica > Petroica traversi. Next base: position 2,007,089 of record JAHLSL010000117.1, on the reverse strand, counting down.
AGAAGTTTTTTCAAGAAGGAATACATGTGGACCACTGGTTTTCGAAATTATAGCTGAATTTCAAGCTTTTCCTTTTTTTTTAAGAAAGCTATTCTGTTACTCAGTGTGATTTTTTTCACCCAGAATTATATTTTTATCTTACTTTTCTTTGGAATATTTAAAAAAAAAAAACCCAAGTACAAATAAAAGGTATTTAAAAGATTGTTTCTCCAACAGCACAGAGAAAGGAGCAACAAGCATTTTAAAAGGACTTTCAAATGTGTCCTGTGCTGAGAAATTTTGGAAATTAACTCCCTGTTTCAGATCAGAAGGCGGCATGCCCTCCCCTTTCCACACAGCAGGAATTTTCACCAGAACATAAATTCTCATCCTTTTCCAAAACTGGAGTTTCCCAGCCAAAACTTCAAACTGTAAATCATTTAAGTAACTGGGATGTTTGTTGCAGGCTTTAGCAACTACACACAAGTTTGAAGACCCAAGAGATACGCTGGGCATGCAAATCTGACATCGAAGTTAAGGATCCAAAAGAATTGCCGCGCAGACTAGCACAGCACGTCTTGATATTGCCCAACATCTTCCTGCAGCACAAACAATTTTAACTCAAAACCAATGGCCTATTATGTAAATCTATCGAGCATGAGGAGCATTAAACAAAACCATTGTCTATTATTCTGCCTGAACTGGCTCAGGTAAAAGTCACAGCTGTATCTGGATATAACTATAGAAAGATTTTTTGGGATTGAGTGCTGTGGGTTAACCCCAGTGGGCAACTAAGTGCTTGCAATCTCCAGCCCCAGTGGGATGGGGAAAGAGAAAAGCAAGAAGTAAAACCAAGAAAATTTCTGGGTCAAGATAAAAATTGTTCAGTAACCAAAAGAAACCTGGAAGAAGAGAGAAAGATAACAGAAGTGATGTAAAGGCAATCATTAACCACCTCCTTGACACAGAATAATGCCCATCCAGTTCCCAAGACAGGGAATACTAATCCCCCTAAGTCCCCTCCTCTCCATTATCATTGCTGAGCATGATGCTACAAGGCATGGACTGTCCCTTCAGTGAGTTTGGGTCACCTGCCCAATTGTGTCCCCTCCCAGCCCCTTGTGCACCCCAAACCTATTCACTGGGAGGCCGAATGAGGAAAGGAGAAGGACTCAACACTGCTCAAACACTGCTCAGCAAGAGCTAACACATTACTGTGTTATCAGCATTGTTTTGTTTATCACAAACTTAAAGCACCATACCGGGTACTATGAAGAAAATTAACTCCATCCCAGCCAGACACAGGTTCCCCTCATGAAGCAGGGATTTCTCCTAAGTTATGCAGTTCTATGAAACACATAAAGGTGTGGGGACCCTCTAAGCTCTGGAAAATCCTTCCCAGTACAATGTCCCAGACGCTATCATTCACAGAAATAAAACAGAAACAAACAAACAAACAAAAAAATCAAACAGACAACATGGTCTACTCTGTTTACTTTTTTTATGACTCCTGAGACTCCTGAGACAAATGTGACAGCAAAATGAAGCACATTAATTGTTACTAACAGAATTAAAACAAAAGATTATACAGTTAAGTCAGGAAAAATCTGCTCTAAACCCTACTGCTGCTAGTGGTCAAATATTTCCATTTACTTTACGTATCATCAACTCTTATATTACTGTGCTGGTCAGTGTCCCACTGAACTGCTTCAGTCAGACTGCTGTCAGAAGCAGGGCAGCTTTAGAGTGGTTTCAATGCCAAGTTTTGATTCCTCTCGCTTCAGAAGATAATTTTGAAAACACAAATGGAGACGGCCCAGAAAAGCCATTTGTCACTATTGAAAAATGTTGTGTTCCTTATGCCAGCTATGGGTCTCAGGAGGCCAGCTTGTGCTTTCTGAACATCTGAAGCTGGCAATGCTAAAAACTTTAGAAATCTGAAAGTGAACTCAAGCCATTGTTTTTTCTGTCTGCATCTGCTGTACACATTTCAAAATGAGAAACTGCATGACACTGTTTAATTTATAGGAAAAAAAAGTAGAAGGTCTACACACCCATTGTTTTAATTATTGTTGATCCTGAAAATTAAGCTTTAAGGATCCATCCCTATGGCATTACTCAGTGGTAGAATAATATTTTTATTCTCCAGGCACAAGAGATTTCCATAATGCAGGCAGCAAATGAAGTTTAGCAATCTTATGAGCTCTGCATCTGAATTCAAAGAATGGTGACAAATAAGAATCTTCCTATTTTCAGAAAACCTGACTTCCAAAGACTGTGCTCTCCTCAGTCCCATTAAGCAGACGAATCATTCCTTCTTCCTCATTAACCCAAAAGGCAGACATTACAAACTGGCAATAGGTAGGGAGAGAAAAAGCCCAAAAATGCATCTATGCTGTGGCTGAGTTACAACTAAATACATTTCATCAGCATTCGAATTATTCATATTTTCTCAACAAGAAACATCAGGGCTCTATTAACTATCGTTAATAACAAAAGCATGCTGTCTCCAGGAGCATGATGCCACCAAGATGCTGCAAGATGCAGCTGTGTGTCCACCATCTGTGCAGGCAGCCCTGCAGTCACCCAGCAAAAGGGCACTTTTCCTCATGACACTTTCCTCGTGACCTGATATAGACACATGGCCATGTCTAGACCCAGTAAAAGAAGGAAAAATTAGGCCAAGAAGGCTGTAAGTGGCCGTAACTATGGCAGTGCTCTGCTTGCTAGCCAGTTTTACCTGTCAACAACAGCTACCGAAGACATATTTAGAGAACACAGTCTCCTTTCAGTGTGATTAGCCTAACCTTGACAGTGAAAAGCAGGGGGAAATTGACTTCTCTCAGTTTTCCACTGTGTGCTGAAAAATCAAATGTAAAATCTGGAAATCACCCATACTTTCAGAGGAGGCCCTGAAGAAACAGCAGAGACAAAAATGAACAGCTTTTAACTGACCAGGCTACAAGCACACACATTTGGAAATCTCATGTAGAAGTGAGGAAAGAAGCTGAGATTTAGATACAGACACCCTCATGGAACTGTTTTGTTTGAAAAAGGTAATAGTGGTATTTGCAAGTATTTGAACAATATTTTAGTCGAGTGTTCAGGTATTATCTCATGAAGAGACATATTGAAGAAGGTGAATATGAACATGAAGAGCTCATGTTCAGCCCTTGTAAAATGTTAGCTCATATTAGAGAAACTGGTCAACTCAAATGAAGAGCCTCTAATTTAGTCAGCTTCTCATTAGACATCCCTATCATTAGGGATGTATTCAGATACATAGATAGATAGCTTTATCTATAGACAGATTCTCATTCAGTCCTATGAAACAAGAAAAAAAATTAAATTCTGTAAGAAGTCACCTTGCCAGATTTGTACTAGACCTTGGAAGCACCAAAGACCCTTTGCTCCCAGTAAAAGCCAGGACCACCTGGAAAACAATGAATGAGATTCTAGAGCAAATTTAGATTAGACTAGGGCAAGCAGAGCAGTATAGTGATAGCTTATCAGTGTAGGTTGTCCTGAATTCAGCACAAATGGGAACAAATGAAGTTTCTTTACTGCTTCTGGGCTCTGTGGTCAGTCAGCACTCTATACATCACAGTACTCCAAAGATAAAGACAGCATACATCTCTGGAGCTGTTTGCCTCTAAAGAGACAAAGAAAACCATTTCCCAGGTAAGTGAATAGAGAGAAAATTTTATCAGGTTGTTTCACTCTGAACTGGAAACCTGTACACAACCTCCATCACTGGACACAAGCAACCCTCAACACCACCTACAGTTTTGCTTCTCCAGATACTCTTCCTAAGTGTTCAGGCAGAAGTAGTACTAGGGAATACTGGCTACCCTTCTATAGCTTCACCGATGCAGTACCATGCTGAATCAGCACACCCTGACAGCACAAAGCACCTCTCACTACTGAGAAGGATTCCTCACCTGAACTGGGTCTAGTGGGCAGCCAGTATTGCCATATTTTGGAAGTCAGCTGTGAGACTTCTGAGTTCTGGCTGTGCTTTCAAAATATCTTAAATGGCTGGGGTGAGAGGGCACAAAGTGAGACAGAACATCCCAGGCTGCTCTTCATTTTATAACAAGCTTTTCCCTGGAAATTTGCTCTCTAGCAAACTGATAATTGTAGAGCACAGACATTGTCAGAAGCAAGACAAACATCTTTATCAACACTTGGCAAATGCAGCCCAGGATGCAATTAGCACAGATGTCTCAAAGCCCCGTTAAACACTTCAAACACCACATACAAACCAGATACGGAAGATATCTGCAAGGACTGAATGAAACAGGGATATAAGTGGAATACACACACAACGACACTCTTGGCTAGGGCCCTGTTCTGAGCAGATCTGGCCTGAATGATTTCCTGAGGGACTCCTTTTTCAGTCCTTACCACTGTATGTTGCTTTCTGTTTGTGCAAACTGTCAGAAAGCAATTATTATTAATAAAAATGCCGAGCCACCTGATGTCTCCAGCTAGCCATGTACCAAAACTCACAGCTGACACAGCCTGGCAGCCCAGTTCTTCTTCAGATGCACGACCACCAAACAGGACTATAGGAATGGGACCCAAACTCAGCCAGAAGTTGGGTCAGCCCTGCTGATGAGCAGAAACCTATGCAAAACCTCAAGACCTGGACATTGAAATATTACTAATCTTTAGAGCAGGGATTTGTGGTTCACTTGCACACAGGAAAGTTACCATAGGCAAGAAAATTACATAGCAAAGAAATGGACATCAGAAGCACATAATCAAGAACAAGACAACAACTTTCACAGAAAGGGATGGGCATATACCCCAGGACAGCAGCTCTGTACCTACTTTAGACCCAGGGAAAACAGAGTTTCACACCCATGAGCAGGGCAACAGAAACCTGACAGACTGGCATGACATTCTAAGGTATGGAATATCCCTTTGGACAGCTCGGGTTAGCTGTCCCAACTGTGTACCCTCCCAGCTTCCTGTGCCCTCACTCAGCCTCCCCACTGGTGGGACAAGCTGAAAAATGCTTGACTTAGTATAAGCACTGCTTAGCAACAACAAAAACATCAGTGTTTTATCAACATTATTCTCATCCTAAATTCAAGGCACCGCACCATACCAGCTACTAGGAAGAAAATTAACTCTATCCCAGCCAAAACTGGATGACACCTCAGAACATCCTCCCTCCTTTCCTTGCAAGCTGAACTCAGGCCAAGCACATGTGCCTAGCCTTCCTTGAAGACTGCTTCACAGCTTGCAGCAGCAACAGGTCTGGCCTTGCTCCCCAGCATATCCTGTTTTGTTAAGGGAAACAAATCAGGCTTCTTTGCCTTCAGCTTCAAATGATTCTTTCCTCTCTGTAACCTACCAGAAACAAGTCATACCTAAGAAAACCTACGGATGAGCCATGTCTGAAGTTGCTTTTTCAAGAAAAACATCTGTTTATACATACAAATACTTACAATTTCCAGAAAATTAAGAAAATATTTGCATCTCCCATTTTATATACAAAAAGAAAGCTGCAAATCATGTTCAATATTATGTTTGCACAATGCCATTACCATGTCAACACAAAACCCACCAAAACCTCACAATAGTAGGAAAAGTTAACCTTTCTGTTTCAATCTGAAACAACAATCTTGAAATCCCTAATCTAGCTCAGCCATAAAAGACCTCAGTCCATAAAAGAACTCAGTCCAAGAGGGAGAGGTTTACACTGCTGCACTTGTTTGCTCAGCCTAGCAACGCTCCTGTCATCATTGTCCTGCTCTTTGCACTGGTGTGGCCTCACCTTGAATTCTACGCGCCGTTTTGGGGATCACAAAATAAAAAAAAAGACATTAAGCTGTTAGAGAGCATCCAAATGAGGACTAGAAGGATGGTGAAGGAATCTGTATGAGGAGTGGCTGAAGTCACTTGGTTTACTCAGCCTGGAGGAGACTGAGGGGAGATCTCTTTGCAGTCTGCGACTTCCTCATGCGGGTAAGAGGAGGGGCGGGCACCGATCTCTTCACACTCGTGACCAGCGACAGGACTTGAAGGAACGGCCAGAAGGTGAGTCAGGGGAGGTTCAGACTGGATACCAGAAAGAGGCTCCCCAGGGAAGTGGTCACAGCACCAAGGCTGTCTGAATTAAGAAGCATTTGGACAATGCTCTCAGGAACATGGTGTGATTATTAGAGTGGGTGTCCTGTGCGGGGCCCGGGCTTGGACTCAATGATCCTGGTAAGTCTCTTCCAAGTCAGCATTTCCTATGATTCTATGACCGGGTAAGAGAAACGGCAACAAACAGCCTGCGTATTTCCTTTGTATAGATTCACTCCAGAGGGTATTGACTCTGGAATGAGGAAAAAACAAACGAAAAACGCCCCAAGACCAAAACACCAAGACTGCCATAACAACAAGGTTTTCAAGCTTGTGCAGCTCACAGCCAATGCTTGACAAATCTAATTGCACGTTGGTAAAAAAACACTGACAGGAAATACTCCCTCTGGCTTTTTTTCATGGCAAAGCAAAGCCTCTTCCTATTCGCAATAAATCTGAAGTTAATTCTCTGTAAATCGCTAAAAAAAATACAAAAGCTGGTGAGAGATCCTTTTGCATTTATTCTTCTGCAGTGCACAATGTGCTCAAACTCCTTCCCAGTTGAAAAAGTCTGTTTTGTTAAGTGACCACTCCACGACCTTGTACGAGAGTTTTGCTTTTCAGGGAAAGGATCCAAAACCACTGAACACAATGCTTCGCTCCGGGATATGCTAAAGGAGTTCTCCCTCTTCTTTTCAAGCACGGACACGGCATCACATCTCCCCCAGCTCCTCCGCGCAAACCATACTAGGCCAACACACACTCCCAGATGCCTGGCCGGAGCAAGAATGCGCTCTTCTGCTACCCCTCCAACCACCCCACGCATTCCCTGGCAAGCTTCCCAACCAGCACAGCCACCCCCGCTGCCCACACGCCAAATCCCGCACCCACTCTCCCTGCTGGGGCAGCTCGTGCCCTCTCCGGAACTTCTCCGGCACGCAGGAAGCTCCCAACAGCTGCACCGAGATGGGAAGCCACCCCCAAGAGGCCGCGGCTCCCCCGCGCCGTACGGAGCATCCATGGAGCGGCGCAGGGAGCGCGGGCAG
>JAHLSL010000117.1:1985405-1999583 GCA_025920805.1 Petroica traversi | reverse complement strand
CTTGTCGCCCTTAAACTCTCCGCCCCGCGTCCCGCCCCTGCCGCCCGCGTCACCGTGGGAGTGGGAGTAGGGGAATCGAAACAAACCCACGGCACTCGGGGAATCGAAACGAGACCGCCCCGCCCGCGGGGGATGTCCTGCCGCCCCGCGTCCCGACCCGCAGCCGGAGTGCGGCGGGGTGGGAGGCAGCCGCAGTCCTTATTCCCGCCCGATCGTTCAGGAAGTGGCTCTGGGGTGGCTCTGGGCTCCCTCCGCAGCGGGAAGGGTGGAAAGTGCTGTTCTTTAAAATGACGTAGCGGGGCCTTCAGGATACCTGGAAAACCAGCGTCTGTCTGCGCCAGGGGCACCCCCGCGACCCGAGGCGCCGAGCTGTCCCTCTGGCTCCCCGCCACGGCCCCCGCTCAGAGGAAACTGTGGATCACTAGGCAAGGATCACCTGGGAAATGAAGGCTTGTCTTCTTGCGATGCAACTGTTCGCTGATTTATCGTTTCTCGTGGTCTTTTCACACTGTGAAAAGCGGTTCAATAAGCCAAAGATGAATACTTCACAGGAGATCTTTCAGTAATTCACCCCCTCTGTGAACCACATTTTTCTCTGGCATTCAGTATTATCACTTGCATGTCTTCCTCGGTATCCGGCTGCCTGGGACGGAGTTAATTTTGCCCACCAGCAGCCCCCACCGTGCTGTTCTTTGCTTTGGGAGCTAAAAAGTATTGTTAAAACACCGGTGCTTCGACCACTTATCTCTCCAACATTCCTTCTTCACCAGTAGGCTGAGGGTGGGCAAGATCTTGAGAGGCGACACAGCCAGGACAGCTGGCCCAAACTGGCCAAAAGGATGTTCCAGAACACATGATGCCTATTCAAAAATAAAAGCTAATAGAAATGAGTAGGAAGGTGGGGTATCCTTTATTTACATATGCCTTCCCAGAGCAACCACTACACATGCTGAAGCCCTGCTTCCCAGGACATGGCCAGATGTTGCTTGCTCATGGCAAGTAGAGAACAATCTTTTGGAGTTTTTTACCTTTGCTTGAGCTTCTGTTTAGTGAACTGCCTTTATGTTGACCCATGAGGTTTTCTTCCATCTTAGTTCCTTCCCCCTCCATCCTGCTGAGGAGGGGAGTGACAGAGCAGCTCAATGGCCTCTTGATGGCCACCACACAGTATGGGGCAAGAGATAACAGAAGTTTTGTTTTAAGTGTGCCATAGCCATAGTGGCTATTCCGTGTCAAGCTCCTATGCAGGTCACAGAGATTGTTGGCTGCACTGCTTATCTCTTTATTTAACTGAGCTTGAGAACATGTTAACAAAAAAAAAAGGCTCTGTCCTTTGTCCTGGCATTTCTGGCCTTGCTCTTCTCAAGAAAGTATCTTGTGGAAAGCATGAGGAAATAGATATCCCTCTCCCTACCCAAGAATGATGCAGATGGTTTTATTATGCAGGCTTCTGAAGTCTTGTTCATCCTTACATGAGCAGTTTAATACTACTAATTAAAACTGCTAGCATATTATGAGGTTTGTGGAATCTGGTGTCATCCTGATCTAGGAGAAGACAATTTTTGGATGAGGTGATACTGAAATGTTTCCTGAGACAGCTGGTCCTGGGGTGGCAGGTTGTGTGGAAGGATTCGGGCAGGTTCCTGAGGCAGATATTTGCACCTGAAGATACAGGTTACCCTGACAAGCTGTTGTGCTACAAACTGATAGAAAGCTGCCTTGCCTAGCCCAGTGAAAATCAGCAGCTTCCAGTACTGTAGTGGGTTCTGGCCTGTGCCTGTGGTGTCACAGTTCAGTACTCTCAGAGGAACGTGGCTGAGACAGGAACCCAAACAACAGCTATAGCAATTCTCCCAGTACAAAGAAAGAAAGAGTGGATGAAGAAAACAATGGATCCATATTGTCAATTAGTAAAGGAGGAGAAGGAAGAAGAGAAAAAATTTGATCAATAAGCTGGTCCTTTGACAAATGGTTAAAGAAATGGGTGCTAATGTCTTCACAAATGACTCGATCTGGGTTTGGGCATCTTCACTATTGGTAGGAGACATGGGTCTTAGTGCCTTCACTAATGCCTGGGTCTGAAAGAACCAATTGTTCTTCCAATTGTTGGAAGAACAGCTGTGAGGGTCTTTAGGAGAAGCATGTGTTAATGTCCTCGAAGTGGGTTTTTATGTCACTACAAACATCAAGCCATGTGAGTTTATTACAGAACCCAAGCAGTTTGTTCCAGTTTGAACTTCTGAACTTTAGGGTAGTAGGAGAAATGGGTCTGCAACAAGTCTATTGCAGATCCCAGAGAGTCTGAGCTTCTGATGGGTCTGCAGAACCTAGACAACCTGAACTTACAAACTTTAAGGGAAATTGAAGATACAAGTTCTAGAGGGGGGAATATGTAGTAGGCGGTTGGGGAAGGCTGTACCTCAGCCAATGGGTAAAGGAAGAGGGACCATCTGGCCAGGAGTTTAGGATTAAAGGAGACTACACCCTTCACAACCTCAAGAGAGAGCCCAGGGATTATGGCCCAGTGGCCTCTCTTCCTTATTTCAGAATTCCCTTTATTCAGAAAAAGTTGCAGAACTCCTCTGTCTCCTTTGTGGACACTGGCTTTTCACAGTGTGCCTTTCCCACACACAAATTGGAGAATGGGGTGAGAGAATTCGTACAGGAGGAAGAAACTACCCAGTCCCTGACTTCATCAGAATTTTGAGATATGTGGGAAGGTCACAGCCGCCAGACAAGTGAGGGGATTTCTGCCTGGCTGCCCCAGTGCTGGGATAACAGGGCAGCAGTCAGCAGCTGGAGAATATGGAAATCCAACAGCTGGGATTCTTTGCTAGAAACTGGGGAGTTGACAGAGTGGAAAATAAACACCAATTTACAGTCTCTGAAGATGGCTCCTCTCAAGTGTGAGAGCAGGGTAGCAATTAAGGAAGATTTTGTGAACTTGACAGGTGTGTGTACCTACTACAGACAAAGGCACTCATTCTGAGAGAATTAGTGGTGATGAAAGTCATCTACAGTGATTTAAACAATTCTGAGATCTCCAAAGATCTAAAGGATAGCCTGTGCACACAATGTGGAGTAGGTGCTGCAGCTTCATATTTTAACAATTTGGCAGTAATGTATTGCCCAAATATGAACACCTCAATTTTTGGAGTCAAGTCTTCTCCAAAACTTTGAAGATAATCTCTCTACATCTTCATCCTTATGGGTCAGTTCCTTGGCTGTTAGACATGCCCCAAGAAATTGGTCTTCTCCTGCCCTGGTCAGAGGGAAAGGGAGCCCCTGACTTATGCTGCATGACACACTGTTTTTTTCTGTGACCAGGGGGAAAAAAGGGATGGCCAGGCTTACTGGACCATGTGGATTTGATTGCTGGTCCATCAGACCCACAGAAGTAAAAAGCCTTGGTAGGCACTGGTGTACAGTGTACTCTGGTGCCATCAGGCTGGAGGGGCACAGAACACATCTGGATCTCTTCAGTGACAGGGGTGCCAAGAATTGTCTGTATTGGAGGCAGTGCAAACATGTTAAAACCCTACTTCCCAGGAGGTGTCTGGATATTGCCTGCTGGGATGTAGAGAACAAATCTTTTATTTTCCTTTGCTTCTGCACTCAGCCTTTGTTTTTGCTTTATTAAACTTCCTTTGTCTTGACCCATGACGGTTTTGTCCCATTTTATTCCCCAGCTCCATTCCTGCTGAGGACTGATAGAGTGGCTTTGGTGATCACCTGGTGTCCAACCCATCCTGCTCTCATTTAAAAAAATGGATTTCTGCTAATCATCCATCTTCTGCACTGAGTTTCCACATAAATTATCCTGCTACCCATTTAGGGACTAGAGAAACAAAGTAATACTAACGTTAGCATTGATGGATTTATATCACTTGGCTCCTAGTGGAGTGTATCAAAATAATAGGCAAAATCACTTTTGAAGAAAGCTGTCCAAATTCAACCGCAATGGTTTTGTAGCTGCATCCACACCAGGTGGGAAAATACAGTGCAATCTTGTTTCCTACTTGACTTAGAGAAATCAAAGTACATGGGTGGGATTTTGGAGTTCTTATTCAGGTAAAAGTGCCTGAGTGAAACAACGTGATATGTTGAGAGAAATGACTGGCTGATGGATACTAATATATCTGGAATTTTATGTGATCTCTTATAAGGCCCCCAAAAATCTTGTTCAACAAGACTTTCAGAAGGGCTAATGGTTGTTCATGTACTATTGAGTTAGGCACCTGAGAGAAGTACTGACAAGATATGCTCAAAAGGTCAAAATAACAAAAAATACTTTACTGGCAACTTTAGAAAATAGAGAACTTTTGCAAAATGTTTGGAGCAACATTCAATCAACATGAAACACTTCCCAAAGCATTAACTTGGTCCATTCAACTTTGCAAACTCTAAGCCTGTTCAGTTTTAAGTTACTCAAAAATTCCAAGAAGAGAAAATTAGAAGAAAAAATGGGAAAAGATAAAGACAGAAATGACATAGAAAAGGACACATACAGCTACCCACTGCTGGGTTCCAGGAGTGTCCAGATAGAAGTTCCAAGAGGAGATTGGGGTCAAGACATGTGCTTGCCCTATGTTCAGCCCTAAATACAGCTTGGCCTTCCTGGGCCCTTCCCCCAATTCTTCCAGTCATTTGGCCACTCCGGAGCTGGGTTAGGGGCTCCAGAAGTGGGTGTGGACATTGCCTCTGCTGTGCCAGGGATTGGCACTGCAGGCTGGGTTACAGGCTCTATGGGTCGGAATGTACAGGACTGCCATGCCAGGACAAAGCCTGCCCCTTGCCCTATACACATGCACCCCAAAATGTTTCAAGACACCAATCTTTCCAGTCTCTGATACATCCAAGCTCCTCATCATTGATATTTAGGTATGTTTTAGTGCAGCACAGAGAAACCAGGGACCAATCCACTTTAAACCAATGCAGAAAGTGGAACTCACTGCTTTTTGACTCAGAAGGGACTCTGACCTAAACACTGGCATGAGTCCTGAGGCTACATCTGTTGGCATGCTGTGGGTGTGTTTGTCAAAACAGTCATGAGACAGAAAACTAACCTCTTTTTTCTTTTTATAACTCAGCTGTGAAAATGAAACTTGGCAGCTTGCAAGCCTCTCTCTGGTGTGCAGCAGGGCGTTCCCTTCTCATGCAGCCTGTCACATGTATTGCCAGTGAATTACTGAGTCTGCAAATTATTGCATTTCCTGATCTAGATGAGTGGAGAAGAAGCAGAAACTGCAAAGGGTGGACCCGCTCGGGGAGGCAGTATTGTATGTAAGCAGTAACGAGTTAGGCATACTGGTTGATAAAGGACAAAGAGAACTGGGAGGAGGTGCTCATAAAGCCTAGTAAGGCAGCAGAAAATGATGTATAAAGCCACGTATACATAGCCTCTGTTGTGACTATAGAGTAGAGGTGACTGTGTGGGTAAATTTCCAAGGGAAAATATTTCTTTTGCACGGGAGATTGAGTAATAGATTCCCCAAATTCCTTGTCACTCCACACACGTACCTGTATATCAGAGCTCATGATGCAGGTGCATCCATTGCATGTAAGGGATGGGTCTTGGCATAGTGCTAGCAATCTTCCTTTTTATCACTGCTTCTTTTTCAGTGACGGGAAAACCTCACTTCGATTGGAAGAACACCCTCCAGAACACATCCAGGAAAGAGAATTGCAGTGCATGTCCCAGGCCTTTGGTCATGTTGAGCTTGAGGAAGCTGCTCTACTATCAGCTCTTACTCTCCTGTGCAATCAGCATCACTTGGCACAGTGCCAAGCCTGCGTCAGCTATTGCTGCATCTTATCACAGACCTGCACCTGGTGTAAGGCAGACTCAGCTCTCAGCTGAAGGCACTGCATCTCTTGCAGCAGCAACGTGTGCCTGACACTAGCACAACTGGAACTGGGAAACAAACATCACTCACTCTCCCCTGAGGACAAACTACATCATACATCAGGGCCTGGGGATGTGCAGCAGCCTCAAGAGTCCTGACCAACCTCACCTGGGGCACTCTTCAGCCCATGTGATATCAAAAAGGTTATTCAATTCATACTGTAACTGTGAGCTTTTAGTAGAAAGACACTGTGACTATGAACTTTCAGCAGAGAAGACACTCTGTCTGCGGGCCTTTAGCAGAGAAGCAAGGCATGCAGAATTTATTCGCCTTGCAAGGACATTAGAAGATAAAGAGGGGACATCTGGCTAAGGAATACAACTACAGCCAAAACAAGGACTGACTTGGGGAACATGGGGAGGGTTTTTGTGGTAATGGGCCAATTATAATATGCATGTAGTGACTGTATATTAGCAAATGCTTGTAACAATCACAGGGATGTTAGGAGGAGTGATCCCCCATGCCTTCCGGGCACCTAAATAAATGATGCCCTCTAACACAAAAAAAATTGGTGTTAAGGAATCTTATTCTGGTTCTCAGATATTTGGCAACACATGGGCCTGGCAATGACAGGGCTGAATCTGACCCTAGTTCCCCTCACCAAGCCTACTTCTGACCCATCCCAACAAGCACACGTCCCAGCCTGGCCTCAGTCCATCCCAATCCCCATGGGGCTGCCTGATGCCCCGGGCTGGGTGCTGTGCCTGGCTTCCTCTCATCCTGCCAGCTCCCTCACTGAACACAACAGAATGGACCCTGGCTGGAGAAGCCTCTGCTTGGCCTGTCCCTTGGGGATCTCCATGTGTCCCCAACCCTTGGGGAGGAACTGGCCCCTGCTGCTCCCTGATAACATACACAGAAAAACATGCATTTCCTGGTATAACTGCCCCACACAAGACAGCCAGGCAACAACAATATTATGGCCATAAACAATATCTCCAGCTATTACAGCTATGAGGGCAGAAGTTTGTGGTGTAGGTGTGGTTTCATGGAGAGCCGCAGCTTCCATCAGCTTGATTACTTCAGGATGTTTAATTGACTTTAAAAGCCTATCTCCAAACTGACATAGTAATACTGGTGACAGACTTCTGTTTGCTGTGGTTTATTTCCGAGGTCAAAAAAACAGTCTCAGAGAAATCAGGTGCTGCAGAACAATAGCTTTAAAAGGACTTGTAATTAAGCACATAATAATTAAAGGACAGTGCAACTGATGGCAAATATATGCCTAATTTGTTATTTCGCTGTTAGTTGACCTAATGCTGAAAAATCCTATTATACCTCTCCTGTCTAATGCTTCTTGCACATTATCCTTTTCTGTTACTACTTTTCCTTAAAGCCTGACTGCTTAACCATGCCTGTCCCAGCATCATATAGGCCAGTATACTTGTAAACCACCTGAAGGACGACTTACCCCCCATGAAGAAGTCTGTATGATTGTACAGTTGTTGATGCACACACAATCTCCCGTGCTCTTTCCAAGACAAAGCTTTTTGTTCCTCTTGTGCCTGCTACAAACACAGCCTGTGTTCTCCTGTGTGATTCTTTACACACTTAAAACAGTTGTGGCACACTATGTCCTGAGTGGGGACCGGAGTCCTGTGACAACAAGCACTGTGTGTCCTGTTAGGAAAGCAATATAATCTGTTGTGCATGGCAAGACTATTCTAGCAATATCTCTTAGCTAGACTTTAATCCAGCTATTGATAGCAGCATTAAAACTGCACAAGCATAAAACTCATTGTCACAAAAATAGTTACCTTGGTTTGCTATTTTTATTTTTGGCCGCTAAACAATTCGGAACAACCCAGCCAGTTCAAGACTGCTTACACAAAGTGTAGTCACTCCTGTGAGAGCAGTTAGAATAATCTTACAGAACCAAGTGAGGGATGAAGAATGGGCAGGGAGAGCAGTAAGTGTGACCAAGGCAAAGAAACATTCTCCTTCTGTTCCTGTCACCTTTGTTTGAAGCCTCCTCTTAAGGAGGAGGAGGGGCAAAAGAGGAAAGAGAAAAGCGGAGAAGAGAGGGGATTATGAAGGTTTTGGGAAAGGCACTTCTTGAGATTCATGGTGTGAGCTGGGACTGGTAAGTTTCCCCAGTAGTGGTGCATGAAGGAATCTGGAGAATGGGCAACCAACAGCTGGCAGCAGCAGAACAAACAAAAACACGTGGTCAGAGATGAGTCATCCTGGAAGAAACCTGAGATGGTAATAAAACAAAGATACACGGGTTTGTACTCTTTTGAATTAAGTTTCGGTTCAGGTATTTTGTGGTCAATAACTCATGTCCTTGTTGCCATCTGTGTGTGATTGTAACAACCTGCCACAGGAGGCAAGAGTAACTCAAGTTCTTGTTAATATATCCCTTGGGGCAGATTAGAGTGAAAAAACACTAAATGGTTGGTGTTTGTAAACATACATATGTACGATTTCTTATAGTTCACTTTGGTTGCAAAGAAAAAAAAGGTATGTAATGATTTTGCTTATTATTATTAATAGCAATATACAACATGGAAGCATTGTAATATGAAAGTGCAACAACATCACCCAAGGACATGCACAAGAGAAAAGAAAGAGAGAGAAAGGACATGAAGGTGAGGATCTCACCACCTGTAGGCCAAGGACTGCGCAGTCTTGGTCGAAATGGTAGTTGCAGACCAGATCCATTGGATGGGGGTGGAAGTCCCAAAGAAATGATGGCGAAGAATCCCCAGGAAAATCCAAGGAGGAGGAGGAGGAGCCACACAACCCAGTGGTTTGTGCAAGGGAGGACAACTTAGCATGACAAGAGGCACCATCCAGTCTCCAAAGATGTCTCCTAACTCACTCATAGCCCATCATTCACCCTCTATCATATCAGAGGAGAGGCTAACCCTTACACATCCAAAAGCTCACCTTCTCCATTTCAGCAAAGCACCCTGGCTTCTCCATGAATGGGGGAATGTTTTGAGTCGTTATTCCTTAACAGTTCAGTCTCTCACAATGGTGTGATATGTGAATGCCACTTTCCTGAGATCACGAGGCTGTATGAAGCCAGTTGTGAAAATAACACAGGGTTTTCAGGTGCTTTGGAGCATGAAGACCAAGTTTTAATCAGCAAAGAACATGTCCATCTACATCACCAAGGACTGGACAGGATTTCAGCAAGAGAGAGTGGCATTGAGTCCTACTTCTTGAGAAACAAAGGTGACAGTCTTGGTGACACAAAGGAGTCTTCCTGACTCCCAGGAAGAGATGCCCAAAGGTCAGGAGATATTTATATACCAGGAAACTATTCAAGAATCTGTGCAAGTTTACTAGGACAACTAATTCAAATATGTTCCAGTCCAGATCTCAGCATGAGCGTACTTCTGGCACCACACCAGGAAGAGATTGGCTGGATTTCCTGTGTTTGTTTTTGTAATGAGTCCATGCCAAGTTTTAAGCAGGTGGTATTTGTTTTTAGTGACTACAGTGGGCACCGCCATCAAGGGTTCAGAAGTGCGAACAGTTTTTCTAAATTTCTTGTGTCCACTTTTGTGATTCAAGCTCTCAAAACCAATCCATGATGGAGACTACTAAAAAGGACACCTTCTGCCACTCAACCTCCAGGATCTTCCAATGGAGACAATGTGACCCTCTCCACCCCAGGGGTACAGTGTGGCTGACATGGCCATTCCTGTACAACTGAGCATCTGTGCAGGATCTTACCTCCAGCTGTAGGACTGCTTGTTTGGTCTGTATCTAGATTTTTGTCTTGTTCTGGAGATGCTGGCAGGATTTACTCTTCCTGAACTACATACTTTTTACCAAGCCCTACACCCAACTCTCTCACTCACATAGGAAGTGGTGAAAAACTTTGCTTTTGTGTCCATTCCAGTCTGGCAAATGAAAAAGCCTTGTCTTTAAAAAGGCACATCTGTTTTGCATAGTTACTGTCATACTACTAGAGGAAGACAATATAGTTGTGGTATACTCTGATTATTTCAAAAATAGCAGAGATCTCTTTAATATGGCATCTGAATACTACTTGTCAAAGGTCTCAGAAAGATTTCCACAGCTCTTTTAACTCCTACAGGCTAATAAAATTATTTAATTATGTTTTTCCTTATAGCACAAGCGGGCAACCAATTCTGAATTACATGCTGCAGATAATATTATCTTAAATCCCCAGAAATTTCTGCAGAATATGACACAAATTTTATGTGAATCTGGAGGTCATGATGTTCCCACAGTTATGGAACATAGCCCATATTGCAGTAAGTGATCTACCTCTGTTTGGGTTTGTAGCTATTTGCTTTAGGCTCTTATTATTGGAGCATGATGTCTCCACACAAGAGAACGTGAAAATTTGGCAGAGCTGACTGAAGTCCATATTGTTACTCTTGATGTCCATTGAAAAGACACTAACACCCTGAGGACTGTGGTGGTAAAAATTTTCCAGGCCTTGCCCACTATCTGAATCACTATGTCCTAAACTGTGACTTGTATATTTTAGAGCATGCAGGTCACTGACTGGCAATGAAAAAATATGGCTTATACCCCACTGCACTTCCTGCTGGAAATAAAGTGGGGTTTTTTCACTTATTTTACCTTAGAAGTTCAGTAAAATGGAGGTCTTTAGAGATTTCTTAGCCCAAGACTCAGATGTCCCTCAAGAGCTACTTCATCTATTATAGGAAAGGCCAAGGTATTGAAACTTCAGCACATGTATTTTTGTCCATCCCTGTAATGTATTGAAGTTAAAGAGCAAAATCAAAATGGGACTTCAATTACAATAAAAATTAGGTTAAAACACCATCAGTATTTACTGGCAGTGAAAATATTAGAAGACAATTTTTTTTTTTCCTGAAGTCTGGTCGTGCAATAAAAACAGAACCATAGAATAGCCCAGGTTGGAAGGGGCCTCTGAAGTTCACCTTGTTCCAATTTCTGGTGGGAAAGGGAGCCTTGATGACATTATCTAACACTGTGTCCAGTTGCACCTTGGAAACCTTAGTGATGGGTGGGTCTTCTGTATCCTCAAGAAGGTTTTTCCACTGATTGATTATTCTGACTGCAAAAAAATTCCTTCTTATGTCTCAAGATGAAGATACCTGTATATAATTTAAATTTTTTCTCTTAATTTTTTCCACTAATATATAATAATGCTATATAGTTAGTATAGTACTTTTAAGTTCATCTTAAGCTTTCTCTGACACTATGACAAAAAACCTGATCTTTCAGAATGTACTAAATCCCTGAGAAAAAAAAACCAGTAACAGAATACATACAACATTAGGCAGAAGAATTACACCATCCAGACCTCACAAAATACTTCATAAAAGTAACTCTTACATGCTGAAGAATACACAGTCACACAGGAAGTAAGTTACGAAAATGAAGGAATAAAACAGTCCTTTTGTTTCATACTTCCTCATTGATCCAGAAGGAGTTTTGTTTCATAGGAAAATATAAGTAGAATATCAGAAAAACTACCATTATTAGGAACAGTAGCGTGGAGAAATCTAAACACTGTGGAATGATACAGTTACTGTAATGAGAGGGAGAAAAAAAAAAGTTGGCACAAATTTGGCCTAAAAAACTCACTCTTTATACCATTTTAGGACCGTGGAAAATGCTGCCTTCATAGTGACATGTGTTTAATTTGCAGAAGCATCCTGCTTGTGACAGTTTTTAATGCCAGATGAAGAGATAACAAATAATGTTCTGGTATAGTTGCCAAGGATAAATAAAAGCTGCCTTGCCTACAGCAGTGCCCTGTCTAAAAATCAGGACTTAGTCTGCAGTCAAGTAAATACCATTTTTGCTATTATAAATGAAAGCCTGAAGGATTTGCATCAGCTTCACAGGGCAGGGTCTCAGCACTTGTCTAGGTTATGTTGGCCCAAGCTGATTCTGGTTGATTTTAGCGGTGATGGCAACCACCCAGTGGTCAGGTTGGGTTTAGGCTCCCTTTAGGTGATTGTAACAACAATAACAGGAAGTTATTTTCTTTGACTGTGTTATCTGTTATCCTAGAACAAAACTAGAGGTAAAAGACCCAAAAATGGGATGATACCAGAAGTCCCAGGCTGTGAGGAAAACCCACAGTGGTCATTACAGGAAGATAATCTTGTTCAACCAGTTCAGTTATAAAAGAATAGAAAATTGAATAATTGAGAATCAGTGAAGAGCAAGTTCCCATACTCACATTGCATTAAGAGCACTATATTTTTTCCTCGAAGATTTGGAGTCTAAGAAATCTTCAGCTTGTACAGCAGAGTATTTCTTTTTACCTAGGAGATGCATCTAAGAGTTTTAAGGTCCATAGAAATAAATGCCCGTATTCTAGATAGAAAAGTGGTATTATAGTTAACATCCTGACAAAAAATAATTGTTCCAAATTCTATCAGGCTTGTCCTATAGGGTCTTGCACAAATCTGAGTGCACCATGGCCATCTGAAGTGGACTTAATAATAACTCTTCGCCTGACAGGACTGCATGCACAGGGTGTGATGAGGGGATGTAAATACTTCAAAGTTATTCTCTCATAATGAACTTCTAGACCATGCCTTCCTTCAGAAATCATACAAATGCACTATAAACTAGTGTGAAAAAATCTTTATTGGGGCAATATTGTCCAGTAAAAACTCCTCTTGCCTCATGCAAATGCCTAAGGCTCTGTATAATGGCATGTGACACGTAGTCTTCAGCAATTGTTCTACTCATAGAAGCACATTTTCACCAAACCCTGGACCATGAGTGACCAACTCAGAATAAAACTACTGTGGCTAAACAAGTGATTCTGTGTCAGGTACTGTTCTGAATTATATATGGGATAATCTGATTTCAGTGGAACATGAGCTGAGACCTTTTCTTTTGTCATGGAATGGGGGGGTTGTGTGTGGGGGTGGGGGTTAGGTAGGCACTCAAAGCAGCTCCTTCTCTGTGAAAAGGTTTAGTAACACATCAGTACTGCTGGTACTATTTCTTCTACTGTTGACATCCAGCCAACCTTTGTCACACAAATTTTGTGTTAATATTTTATTCTGCATCCTAAAAATGCAGGATACTCACTGCAAGAAGAGCGGGTCTGAATTCTGCAATGATAAGGGTTAAAAGAACTGCCTGGACACACTCTGGGTGCCTGTCAAGACAAGCTGAAAAGAAGCAGAGGTCTGTGAATCAAGGTTATTTGTTTGCATTCTTTCTGTTATCTCATCCTTGGCAACTGGAGACATTTTTGAGAAACTGTCATAAACTATGCTGCAGTTTGGCATTAAAAACTGTAAGAAGGGTGGAAGATGCCATTTTCTGGGAACATGCACATCATGGGAAATTATTCAAGGGCAAATGAGAAGACATTTCCAGATACAAGCATGTCACCTCTAAAAAAAAGCAGCTGTTTTTTATGAGGAATTCCATAAAAGTAGTAGCGTTCTGAAATGCTGCTGAACTTGCTTCTCTTTAAAAGCAAACAAAAAAATCAGGCTTTTTTTTTTTGGTTCAAGCAATCTTCATCTTTTAACCTCTTATTCTGCTTGAGCTGCAGTTTAAAACCCTAATAATCTTCATCTTTCAAACTGATTTAATCAATCTTCAGTTCTTTCTTGAGTGTAGCAGATCTCTGCCTTTTTTTTTCAGCCTTGTCTCATATTACAGGATGTAGTCTTCGGTTCTGTCTTTGAAAGAAGACAGTGTTGTGCCAGCCAGGCTTTATTTGCTTCCCCTGTGCTTCAATCCCATGCTCCAACTCTTTCTTAAACCTTATTTACTATTTCTTAATACTCTCTTTTAACTGCTCAAGCAATGTTGACTTTGAAGGGTCAATAACAACTTACAAATAAGTTTCAAATATATTTTCTGGGGTTCTTACTATATTTGAGTTGGAATAGTAAGTACATACTTCAGGTAATGAGTGGCTAGGATTTCAAAATGGTATAAAGTGTCATAGAATCAGGACAGTTTGGATTGGAAAGGACCTTTAAAAATCATTTAGCCCAACCACCTCTGGAATAAGCAGAGGCATCTTCAATTAGGCCAGGTTCCTCAGAACCCCAACCAACCTGATCTTGAATGTTTGCAGGGATGGGGCAGCCACTACTTCGCTGCACAACCTGTTCCAGTGTTTTACCACCCTCATTATAAAAAACTTCCTTCTTATGTATAAAAGAATGTATTAGAATATTATCAGACCCAAAACTAGATCCTTTGCATTTAAGAAAACAGATTTTATAATAAAAAACAAAGCATTTAAAATCCGTATCGTTTACTGACACTTAGGTGCCTCTTCCCAGTGTCCTGGGTTGGCCAT
>JAHLSL010000117.1:1936102-1980405 GCA_025920805.1 Petroica traversi | reverse complement strand
CGGGGCTGGCCCCGCGTCCCGGCGTGCGGCGAGGGCCGAGCGTGAGCGCCGGTGCCTGTGCGGGGCCGAACCGGTGTGTTTGTGCTCCGCCTTGTTTTGTTATTGTTTGAGAAACTTACGAATCGCTCGCTTTCGGTGCCAAGTTAATAATTCATAGAGTTATTTAGGTTGGAAAAGGCCTCTAAGGTCGTCAAGTCCAACCACTTACCCGCCACTCCAAATCTCCCTAAGCACCACATCCTCAGGTCTTTTAAATACCTCCAGGGTCAGCGACTCAAACACTTCCATGGGCAGCCTATTCTACGCTTGACTTGCCTTTCTGTGAAGATAGATATCCTAATATCGAATTGAAACCTCTCCTGGCAGTAGTTGAGGCCATTTCCTCTTGACTTGTTCCCTGGGAGAAGAGGCCGACCCCCACCTTGGTACAACCTCCTGTCAGGGAGGAGAGAGCAGTGTGGTCTCCCCTGAGCCTCTTTTCTCCAGGCTTAACACCCCCAGCTCCCTCAGCCTTTCCTCATCAACCTTGTGCTCCTGACCCTTCCCCAGCTCCTTTGCCCTTCTCTGGACATGCTCCAGCCCCTCAGTGTCCTTCTAGCAGAGAGGGACCCAAAGCTGAACACAGGATTTGAGGTGCCAAGTACAGGGTCACAACCCCTACCCTGGTCCTGCTGGTCACACTGTTGCTGATCCAGGCCAGGATGCCATTTGGCCTTCTTGGCCACCTGGGCACACACTGGCTCATGTTCAGCCAGCTGAACCTTTTCCATCAGATCCTTTTCCATATGGCAGCTTTCCAGCCACTCTTCCCTCAGCCTGTAGTGCTGCATGGGGTTGTTGTCACCCAAGGGCAGGACTTGACTTTTCATCTTGTTGACCCTCATACCATTGGCCTCAGCCCATCGACCCAGCCTGTCCAAATCTCTTTGCAGAGCCTTCCTACCCTTCTGCAGATCAATGCTTCTGCCCATCTTGGTATCCTCTGCAAACTCAATAAGGCTACACCCAATCCCCTCATCCAGGTCATAGATAAAGATATTAAACAGAACTGTGGGACTGAAATAGCTTTCTTGGTTTCTGCAGTTTGGATGCTAAATCTACGAGTATCCAGGTGGTCATTAAAGAAGGTGGTCTGAAGTTCATTCAGGTTCAAGATAACGGCTGTGGTATCAGAGTAAGTAAACAAAGTTGGTGTATGCTGTTGTTTAAGACTACCTTTTAAAAATTATTTCAATTTATAAGTGTTTCTGATTTTGAAAAAACATGGAAAGTTACTGTTGCTTGTCCCTTTTGCATAGAAAGAAGATCTGGACATAGTATGTGAAAGATTTACAACAAGTAAACTGCAAAAATTTGAAGACTTGACTAGTATTGCTACATATGGTTTTAGAGGCGAGGTAAGCTCTTCATCAAGGTTTTGAAACTGTTCATTTTTGTTATTCTGCTGTAGTGGGGTGTACATACTATCTCAATTCCTGTACTCTTTACAGAAGCTTCTGTTTTCTGAGAGTCTGCCATATGACTATAATTCAAAATACATTTCAATGTCATTCAAGATTAGGTGGATATAGGGAGGTATATATTCTTTTTGGTTTCTGATTAAGATTTTTTTTTAACTGATACAAAGCCTGTCTTCTCAAATGATGGTTCCGAAGCTACAGGTAAAAGATAGTGGAAGATTTGAGTGGGAGGTCAATCTTTGATGTCAGACATTTGTCTAAATACCACACTTAAAACTAAGTGTTCGAAATGTACTGTGGTCTTCCTTGGTTTTTGCAGTTAGACAAAGTTAGTGTCTCTGACTACTCAGATATACTGATTCTTCATCCTTTCATAGGCTGTATCTAAACTCTGGAGGAACAGTCAAGGATGAGTTCAGCTTTCCCCTCTGGATGAACAAGATACATAAGTGTACTATGCTCAGATACGTAGATCCTCCCATGCTCCGGAGAGTAGAATACTTGAGCCCTCTCCTCACACACTTTGAACTTAATTGTCCACACAGCCAGTGGAATCTGATCCTGAGGCTGATTTCGTCTGTGTAGACATGTCCATCAAGTTTTCAGGAAAACCATTGTGGCCTAACTTTATAGTGTTACTTACAGTCAAGAGAAAGACTTGGGCAGGAGTGAGAAAGTAACAGCTAAAACCTTCCAGCTGCTTTGTTGTTAACACGAAAGAGAAAAGGCACAACTGTAATAATTTTGCCAATTTCTTGTATTTATGCAACGTAGTTAACCACTTGCATTGTCAGAGATAATGAAATGTTAGGGAATCCATAATGATCTCCTGGATAAAATTCCTGGAAGTTTAGTATTATAGATACTGTTTAAGCTTTACTTGTAAGGATTTTTATTAATTACTGGCAAGTGATGTACTGAAATTTAGTGATGGTGTTTAAAATGTGGGCATGCCTCAACGTTCTCCCGAGCAATGTTTATAAAGATTCTTTCTCTTTTCCTAGGCCTTGGCTAGCATCAGTCATGTTGCCCATGTTACAGTAACAACTAAAACAGCTGATGCAAAGTGTGCATTCAGGTATGCTACCAATTATCCAGGTGACTTCTGCTGCATGCAGTAACAAATGTGTCAATTTCAGAGCTCCTATTATGGTAATCAAAAAGACTTGGAATGTGAGAAAATGCATTTTTTCAAATTGTACAATTTTCAAATTGTAGCTTTAGCTAAACAATGTATTTTAAAATTAGTGGAGGCAGTGTGAGGAGGCAGGAAATCTTGAAAGAACTTCTATTTCAGTAGCTAATGTAGGTTAAACATTTGTCTTTTTCTCCATGTCAGGATAAAGGTTGTATATATATTAGGGACGTCATGTCTAGCACATTTGACAAGTCTCAGCACAGCAATTTACAGCTTAGTTTGATATTATATCTTTACGATATGATGGGTGCTTTGTCCTATCCAAAAAGAGTTTTGAATTTTCTTTTGAAAACTTAATATAAATTATAAGCGAGCTTTTCCATTAATTTCTTAACTACTTTTAAGAAAAGGGATGGGAAAAAAGATGTTCTGAGTCTTGATTTTTCAAAAGATTGTGGTGACTATGGTCTTTCTTGCATTAAATACACAGGGTATGTGAGACTGCAAAATAAAGTCTGTCCTTTGAATTTATACATCTGTATGGCTTGCTGAAAGACCTACATGGGTCAGAAGTCTCTTACACTCAAATTCCTGTTAGTGTCAAAAAGGAAACAGATCCTAGACTAAAGTCAAGAATTTCTTGTTAGCATAACTAAAGAGGAAAGTTTAGTGGGAGAATTGTTATTAGGCCATGTCTGTCTATTAAAGAAAGAAAAACAAATGCAATAATCCTGCCTTTAGAGGAAAGGTTATACCATTTCAAAACACAAATGCCAGGATCTGCCTGCTTTCCTCTGCTATTATTCCATTCCCCTACTATCCCTCTGGCTCTTGAAATCAATGACGATAGTTTTACTCTTACAGAAAGGTGGGGGGAGTTAATTCTCAGTGTCCCAAATTCTTTGCTTGAAGGCATATGACAGTGATGAGATTTCTTTTATTTTCATCCTTTGTTGTCATCAGTCCATGTCTGCCCTCCGGTAAATCTAGATGTCTGACAACTTTGTATATTCTGCCTAGAGCTACTTACAGTGATGGAAAAATCAAAGCCCCTCCAAAGCCCTGTGCTGGAAACCAAGGAACTCAGATCACGGTAGGTTTTTGTGCCTCTTTTCTCTTGCTGCTTTACTCTTTCTTGCTTGTTAGGCTTGCACCAATTGCATTGTAAGGTGAGTGACAGTTTGCTAGGTCAATCTAGGGAGGGAATGAATAAATTGAATGTTGATTTTTCATAAACCAAGGTATTATCAGAAAAATTATATATAAAATAATAATTAACAAGATGGATTTAGATTAATTCTATAGTAAGACAGAGTTTTAAAACTTGTTTTTAATTGCAATCTTTTTCTCTATTAGGTTGAAGATCTCTTTTACAATGTAAATACAAGGAGGAAGGCTTTAAAGAATCCAAATGAAGAATATGCAAAAATACTAGAAGTTGTTAGCAGGTACATTAAAATAGGAGGCTCCCAATTTTTATACTGTCATTGTTTGTTAAGGTTTTTTTAAGCTGTTTGTTAGTGTGTAGTGTCAGATAACAATCTGTCTAATTCGATGTGAAAAATCCAGATAGGAAGTAGTGTATTTTATCTGTGACTATTAATTATTTGTAAGAATTCCAGCAAAGAAATGGTGATGGACTTGGATGAGTGAACTTTAAATGTACCTGGGCTGAATAGAATTCATGTTCAAAAATCTCTCAGGAACATTGAATACAAAAAAGCTGAATGCCAACTTAACCAAAAAGGAGTAATATCACTTCCGCTACTTTATGTTCCCTTCCTGTGCCCCTTGGTTGCATCTTTTGCCATGTGCAGAGGCTTTGCAAGCAGACTCTGCACCATTTAAGTAAAAGAGTTGCTTTACATTTGCAGAAGACACCAAATGTATCAAAGAGTAGCAAGACTGTTTAGCAAGGTTTAGCCTATTCCCCAAATGAACCCTTTAAGAGTCTTTACTGGGTCAGACAGACTTCAGCCAGGAGGTGGAGGGTCAGATCCTCCTGTTCTATCAAACAGGATGGTCTGAAGTCCTGCTGAGTTACTGCCCTCCGGTTCATTGGTTGTTCTTTTTCATTAGGTTTTTTTATTACTTAACTTTGGGGTAAGTTAAGTAATGAAACTTAACTTTTTTCCTCTTTAATTTTTTAGTTCAGTCACAACAGTCTAATCTTTATGTGCGTTTTTACGTTTCTCATCTTGCAAGGTTCTATGGTGTGTTTTTTCTCTCAATGCAGTTATTTCCCTAGGAGTTTGAGCCAAGATTATGCAGCTGTAGTGTATCAGATCTCAGCCATGGGATCACAGATAGCTGAACTGTCTGGATAGGGGAAGTTAGAAGGGCGGGCCAGCCATTATTCAGATGCTTTTTCGTAGTAGTTGAGACTTGATTCTGTTATACTCAGGATGTTTTTATGCATTCTTTTTTTAAAACTGTGCAGTGAAACTGAAAAAACAGGTTTGTAGAAGCTGATCCTTTTTTTTTTTTTTGAGAAATAAGTTAAGCTGATCCTTCAATTTCATATGGTTACAGTTGAGTTATAAATAGGATACACCTTTTTTTTTAGCTGTTCAGTCTACAAAAGCTTGGCTTGGCTCAAATTGTGTTACTGTCTAACAGGAAATGAAATTGCTTGCCCCCATTACTAGCTGGTTTTCAGCAATCAGGGAAAACAATTACCTTTTCTTCCACACAACTGCAGACTTACATTTATCTGTTTTTCAGATATGCCATCCATAACTCAGGCATCAGCTTTTCAGTTAAAAAGGTGTGTAGATAAAGTCTTTGTAACTTCACTGTGTGTCTGTATGTGCCTGTGTATATATACATAATGTGTGTATCTGAAAATGCCAGAAAATTTGCACTGTGTCTTTTGCAACAGGAACAGCACACAAAGTCTTCCCTTGTACTGAAATATTGAAGGGTATGTTGGTGCAGTTTGAATAGGAAGCACATCAGGTAGAAGAAAACAAGACAAAAATATATTTTTCAGGAGTTTGGAGGTTTCTGTGTGGTCAGTGCTGTATTTGGTTTAGCTTTCTGTTTGTTTCAGCTACTCTGGAGAGCCTGATTTCTAAGTACTGTATGAAAGAGGCTGGGATAGATTACACTTATTCTGTATCATTCTTGATAATGATTTACTGAACTGAGGGTGTTCCTCCCTTTCCAGGATGGAGTTACCAGCCTCAGTGGGTCTGATGTGCTCCAGCTGATCTTGAGAACATGTG
Organism: Petroica traversi; assembly: GCA_025920805.1. Taxonomy (NCBI): domain Eukaryota; kingdom Metazoa; phylum Chordata; class Aves; order Passeriformes; family Petroicidae; genus Petroica; species Petroica traversi. The sequence goes on along the minus strand of JAHLSL010000117.1, from coordinate 1,974,580 downwards.
CCATTTACCATCCATTGCTTTTTGAACATAAAAAAATAAATAAGAATACAAAGCAATATAATGATGTTATGTTGTTCCCTGCCTTTGTTTTAGAAATGTTATGGTGTACTTTAAAGTATTTCTAAAACCTCCCCCAAAAAGGTGAATTTATTGATACTAATTTCTGCACTCTTAGCAAGGTGACACCGTGTCAGATGTTAGAACTTTATCCAATGCCTCAACTGTGGACAACATCAGGGCCATCTTTGGAAATGCTGTTAGCAGGTACATTGATGTCAAGTTCCATTTGATATGAAGTTTTCTCTTTAAAGACCATGGACTATGATAACTTTTCTTGCTTCCTTCAAGGTTAATTTCAGAGAAGAGGGAGTGTTGCAATTTGAGAGCTCTCCCTTCTCTTCAGAATGTATGATTTTTTTTGTGCACCAAAGGGAAGAGGAAAGTTACAAAGTTGTTCCTGTAAGGCACTGAAAAGGAACCATCTGCTTGTAACTTTCTGTGTGCTCATGTAAAAACAGCAAGCTAAACCTGTGTTCTCTGCAAGTTCCTAGTCTCTTCCTGTACCATGAAAATCTTACCATTTCTTACTGTCTGCTACCTGATTAATTTTGAGACTGCTGATATTGCTTTTTCTGAAATCTTATAGTTTCTTATTTTGACAAAAGCTACATTAGCTGAGGCTGTGTAAATAGAAGTTAAAAAAATGAAATATCATCTTTTGAAGATGTATCTGCCATTCTAGAAAAAAATCTCTTTATGAGACCTTCAGCTGTGAAGAATTCATTGTATGAATTTGTTCCATGTATAGCTGGGTGTCACTTTGATTCTGTTCTTTTACGGACTGAAGTCAAGCTTCACATTTAATGAATGTAACACTTAATTAATGAAAACACCTTTAGGAAATACTGCAAAATAGAGAGGCTGCTAAGTACGGTTTGCAGTCTTCCCTGTATTTCCTTGTTATGCATTCATTTTTTTCCACTAGAGATGCTCATTTGATAAGAGTTTTTCCTATGTACAGTTCAGGATAAATGGTCCATGTCAAAGTAAATGTTTTGATAATTTCTTTTCTAACAAAACTTTTAATGTACCCAGTTCAAGATGGTGTTACAAGCTGAACACAAATAGAAATGGCACTTGGTATATATTGGGGTTGAATCGGAAATAAGTAGTCCTTAAGTCTTTTCAGTGTTAACTTTAGAAATTGGCATAATGCCTTCCTAGAGAGCTGTGCTCACAAACTACCAAAGCGGATTTTCCTTGACTAATGAACTATGAAAATTATTAAAACCGCTGTGAAAATGGTTAACATTAGGATCTATGTGCCTGAGCAAGAGAGAAGTTTTTACATTTTAATGACTTCTTAACAGACCACCAAGACATATTAGACAGACAAAGTAGTCCAAGAAAAAGTGTATTTTTTCTTCCCTAGCTGCAGATAATTTTGAAGTGTTCTTGTCAATCACTGTCAATGACTTAAACAATGAAATGCTTATTAGAATTATCAGTACATTATAATGCTGTGGATACTGTGCTATGTTAGAGTATTAAAAAGATAAAAGGGATAATTTTACAGACTCCAGCTATATATTACATGCTTACACTTTAGAAGAGGAACTGATGCAGTTCAGGTTAAATAATTAGTGTGGCCCGGCAATCAACATTTGAGCTCTCAAATAATTCTAATGTTTTCATTAACTGTGATAGAAGATAGGTCAGTATATGAAGCAGTGAGACTTGAGCAATAGGCCCTGAGCCTAAGTTGACCTTTAGATGAACTTTCCAAGCATATGGTATATGATATTTGTATCTGCTCATTAACAAAATACACATGATCATTAACAAAATATGTAGTGTGATAAGAATATAGTTATATTTCCATGTTTAGAGGATGAACAAGGCCAAGAAATCAGACATCTGACCTTGTTTGGGGTTGTATGGTCAAAGCCAACTCCCTTGGTTCCTTCTTGAGCCTTGGCTAGGCTTTGGGTGGAACACAAGAGGAGAGTGAAACCAGATGTTTTTGCATTAGAGTTGTGTGAGCTTTTTTTATTCAATCATATAAAAGCTGGACCCTCTCACAGCAAAGGTGGAGTCTTCACCTGTGTATGGACACACTGTGTAGGATTTCCCAGTTACCAGAAGTGGTTCTCCAGTCCTTTGCTGTGACCGGGGCTCCCCAGCTGATGTGCGGATGTGGATGATGGAAAAGCGTTAGGATAACTGGTGGTGTATCTTCTTAATCACTGAAGGTAATCTGTTGTGGTAGTGATATTAGGTATATTACTTAGATTATCCCTTTCTAATTCTTTGCTGGTTTGAACTACAGTTAATTACACTCATCCCTTAAAGCGGGTATCTGTCTTTTGTGCTGACCCTGACAGCTGGAAAAACAGAATATACTGCTTGTGAGCACTGATCAAAATTTGCATCAACGGAAGAATTAATTTTTTGTTTGTGTTTCTGTCAAACTTCATAGGGAACTGATAGAAGTGGGCTGTGAAGATGCAAATCTGGCCTTTAAAATGAAAGGTTACATCACGAATGCAAACTACTCTGTGAAGAAATGTATATTTTTACTCTTCATAAACCGTAAGTTTAAAAAAAAAGGCAGCATTTTGTACAGTCATATGTTGCTTACATAATCAGAAGAACAAAACTTTCTGAAGACCTGCAAATTACATGAGCATCCTTAAAAACATTTTAAAGAATAAGTACTACAGTTAATTGTAAATCTTAAGAGTGGTTATCGATTTATAATGTGCATCACCCATGGCACTGTATTTAGTGGAAAACAGCTAAGACTGGGCCTAAAAAAACTTTGGATTACTGAGGTTATGGCTGTGTCCTGACATCTCACACCAATTGATCTCTCCATTCTGTAGCAACACTGGCATGGGTTGCAACAAACCTTGACTGTATGAAAAAAATGAAAAGATAGAAGTATTTTTTCCCACAAATACTGAAATAATCAGACTAAGTGTAAAACATGCTAAGAAAATACTGTCTGTTCCTAATTTTACATGAAGAATAAATAGGTCTTGGGGGGAAAATAGCTGTAACAGGTTCCCTCTGAAGACAGGAAGCGTGGAGATGTGTATCTGGAGGAGTAGCTGGGCACTGTGCAGTGTGTTTTAGCCGGGCTTTCTGGAAACAGCGCTGTGTTCTGTGTTTCAGATCGGTTGGTAGAGTCAGCTGCTATGCGCAAAGCCATAGAAACTGTGTACGCTGCGTATTTGCCAAAAGGCACGCACCCATTCCTATACTTAAGGTAAAGTAATAGGAAGGAGTAGCCTTTTCATATTGTCTTGTAGGGGTATCACCAGGGTGAGTAGGTTCAGAAGGCTGTTTCTGTTCTTCATGGTAGTGTTAAGCATTGCACTGAGGTAATTGATTGCCAGACAGGAGATAATTAAATAACATTAAAGAAATCTTAAGAAGACAGACCTTATTTTTAGTAGTAGTGAGTATCTGTAATTTCAGCTGATGTCCTTTCCTATTAATTCATGAGACACTGCAAGTAAAAGATATTTCTAAATTAAAAGTTCCTGTAGTTGTACAATGGAGAGGTTGGTTTAAGCTTACCTATGTAAGCTCATTTTGGTGAGTGATTTTGGATTATTTTTTAAGATACTAATCAAGTCTAACTGTAATATAACTTAAGAAGGTTTAGGATCTTTTCCACTTCTTTATAGGGAATAATGTCCCCAAGCCTGACAAATTTTGTCAAATTTGCACCAATTTTTGCTTTCTCTGCCATCCATGGGATACTTTAGGTTAACTTCTTCTAAATTTTTTCCAGCCTGGAAATAGCCCCACAGAATGTGGATGTGAATGTGCATCCTACAAAACATGAGGTCCATTTTCTTCATGAAGACAGTATTCTGGAACGTGTGCAACAGCATGTAGAGAGCAAGTTATTGGGCTCTAATTCCTCAAGGATGTACTTCACTCAGGTGACAATATGCATGGAGTGGTGGCAATTCTGCATGATTTTAATGATCAGGGATACTTTTACTCTGTTCAGTAGAACAGTCTTTGCAGGTACGGCACTTACCAGTGTTGATCTGTACCTTGAGATCTTTGCTCTATCCTTCAAGGATGGAGTTACTTAGATGTACCAGTGTTAAGAATCTGGCAAAAGAGAGAAAAAGAAGTATGGAAATATTTTAAGTATACTTCTGTCAAGTACCTGATCAGTTGTCTTGATTTTGTAAGTAAGTTAGCCTTCACAAGTGGTAAATTGTTTTTTTTATTCTGCTCTGGTTTATGTGAAGATGTGGTTGAGGCAACTGTTCTGTGTATTTGATAACACTTAGGATTTAATCTTACCAGAAAAGTCAGGAAGATATTCTGCTCTCTCTTTATGTAAAGCATAGCAGAAGAATTACTATAATTTTTATATAAACTAATTTCCTTGTGACTTTTTTACCTTAAAGAGTTTTTCTTTTGAGACAAAGGAATGGTAACTAATGATTTTAACTGCCAGGATGATGACATTCACTCTATGTGCATAGGAAGTGCATGAGCAGTAGGATACTGTGAGAAGTGTGACTAATCTTTCTGGTTCTTTTTTTCTTGTTGTTCAATCTCTCCTCTTTGCTTCCTCCTATCTGAATGAAGACATTGCTTCCAGGGGCTGATTGCTCTTCCAGTGAGGTTGTAAAATCAGCAGCAAACTCTTCTGTGGTTGCCAAGGGAACTGGTGATAAAGTTTACGCGCATCAGATGGTCCGCACTGATTCCCGAGAGCAGAAATTGGATGCTTTTCTTCAGCCAGTGAACAACCCCCGAAGTGCAGGCCCTGCTGAAGTGACAACAGAGGTTAATGCAGGACCTCCAGAGGGTGCAGACAGGCCCCAGGATGCTGAAATGGAAGAAGTCAGTGACCTGGTTGAAATGGCTGATGTTCAGGAGGATACAGCGAAGCCTGGGGGGGCGAGCGAGAGTGGGCACTTGTCTCCTGAAACTGTGGCTTCTCGGTAAATCTCACCTTTCCTGAGGTGGTGCAAGGCTACCTATTTATTTCATGGCTTAGCCCTGAAACTACAGAGTTTTCTGATCTCTTTGAACTTCTGCTTTTCCACAAGGGAAAAATTCTCTATAGTAACTTTTAATAAGATTTTATTGAGAAATTAAACTTAATCTGTGAGTTGTAAATGACAAAATAAATTTTGTGGCTGGAATAGGATTTCCATGCATACTGAAAGGCAGAAAGCAGTATAAATAATGGCATTAGTTTAGGGAGATCATACTGGCCTGTCTCTTTCTGGAAAGCTTCCTTTTGTGAGGGATAGAAGCTACATCACGGAATTTGATAGGCATTACCTTAGTAAAGGCAAAAGTGCTATTAACTTGGTCTAGTTCCTGGGAGAGCTGTTAGGAGAGGCCAAAGTTTTCTGAGGGAATCTTATTCCCTCTCCCCAGTATTACAGAAAAATGGTCATGGAAAAAGAAATTATTAGAAATACCAACATTGTTATGTCCTTTAGAGCCCAGTTTGCTTGGTGCTTAAGCAACAGTTGTCTGATGTGATCAGTATTAGAGTGTCACAAATTCTCTTAAAATTCTGAACTGCCCTTTCATAACAAATTATTCCTCAGAAGCAATATAAAACTGTCTTTCTGGGAAACTCTCACATTTCCTGTGTTAACATACAGCATGTGAATTGAGCATCCCATCTGTTGCTATGTTTGGCCTAAGTGATAGGAGAACTGAACATAATTCCTTTTGTTTTGGTATTACAGGAAGAGACCACGGGAAGACATGGACATAGAACTGGTGAAAGATGACGCCAGAAAGGACATGACTGCTGCCTGCACCCCTAGAAGAAGAATTATCAACTTGACCAGTGTGTTGACTCTCCAGGAGGAAATTAGTAACCAGGCACATGAAAGTAAGCAAGATTTGTTTCTCAAAATTCCTGTTATTCTACTGACTAAATATGACTGTTTGAAATGGAAAAAGGCTCTTAAAAGGGGGCCCTGTGAACTTAATTTGCTGCTAAGCAAGGTTTTAACAAAGGCTTTTGCTTTCCATTTTTATTTGTATTTGTCCCACTTATATCAAATGGTGAAATATTCTCTGTTTTGTTAAGAGTTGTTTTAGACAAAGGTAAAAGATTTGCGATTCTGTCTAAGGTGTTTCTCTATTAACGCTGTTTTGCCTCTGAAGGCTACTTACACTGACTCATATTCATGTCATTCACATGTCTAAACGCTAGGAATCTCACATCCTGGGGGTTCTGTTGGATTTATTTTGGTTTTTCTGGTTATAAGAATTGTGGACTCTCCACACAGTCATCTGTAATAAATAGTTATTTATTCTATAATTTTTTTTATTTCTATTTATTATTTATTTCTATAAATTGCTAAGAATCTTAAACTTTAGAAAACATGAAATTTTACTTTAGTTGTGCGCCAGTCGACATTTTGCAGAAGACTGGTAATTCTGACCCAGTAAATCCATATCTGACTGTCACTGTTTAAATACTGAAGTCAAAGAGTTGTCCATGACGCATAAAATACCCTAAAATGTCTCAAAATCCATGATAGAACTTGTGAAACTTCCTGAGGTTGTGTCTCATCTTCACCTCTGTAAGAAATACCTAAAAGAGACTTTGGAAAGAGAGAAATCTTTTCTTAGACTGCTACATTCATTTGGAAATCATAAGAGTGTAAATAGGGTAGCAGAGCGCTTTGTACATGCCAAATATCTGTAACAAAGCTGCTCCCAAGGATGGCTCCTAGTGAATTTTTTTTTGTGGAGTGTTTTATGAAATCCGACTCTCGTACGTTTCCCAGCCTTCTCACTCATATATATATATAAAAAACTTACTTTGTGAGAGAAAATAAAGAAATTATGAAAAAAATTTATGGACTTATTCTATCACACCTTTAGAATTTAGTTTGACAATACCTAGATTGGTTACAAAACCGGTTTACACCTGCAATTTTTGAAGTATGTATGTGCTCCTCACCAATCTCCTGTGGCTGGAAGGCTATTCAAACACAGGGGCTTTAATATTTTTTTTCTAATTTGCATTTGTAGTTTAAATGTTAAATAACTATTCTCCCGTATGCTTTAATAGTATGAGTATGCACAGAAGTTACTAATATTTGAAAACTTGTGAATAATTGGTCATCCAGGGATATAAGAAGAAGCAGGGTTGTAATAGTGACTGAACAGTAATCTGAGACTTTCATGCTAAAAAGACAAACCAGTCAACTAAATAAATGAGGGCGGGGTTGCTGCTATGAAATGACATCCTTTTATTTCTTCCCCACCTCTCTCTTGTTTCAGAACTTCAGGAGATGCTACGTGAGCACTCATTTGTTGGTTGTGTCAGTCCTCAGTGGGCTCTGGCCCAGTATCAGACAAAACTGTACCTTCTCAGTACAACAAAACTCAGGTAAAAGAGTTGTTAGGTCTGTTGGCGGCTGAAATAAATACCAGTTATGAAGCTAATTAGAAGGCAGGAAATGATAGGGGAAACAACATTGTTCTCTTGTTGCCTATGTGAAAAGTCATGAGGCTAAAGATTAAGCAGTCAGTTCAGAACAGTGAAGACAAGTCTGGCACACTTGGGAAAAGTTGCAGGGAATCAGTGTAATTAAAATGCCAGGTACTGTATTGTGTGCTCACAGACAGTGGGAAGGGAAAGAGTTTGTCTTGCTTCATGATGATTTATATGATCTGTGATCATCACCCTGATTTGCTGCAGGATCATCTACAGCACACTGTATAAAGCAGAAGCTTCAGAAAAGTCCTGTAAAACATTGTATCCAGTTGAGTTAAGAGTATCTGCAGGACATGATTGTAACACGAAATGTGTAATTTTGCCTCTGCAACTTTACAGGGCCAGATCCATAAATTTTTGTAACAAAGCAGAGAATAGACCTGAGATAGACATGGCTATTAATTTTCCAGTTTCTTTGCATTTCTTACAGTGCAGTAAAGAAGAAGTTGAAATATAAATTATCAGGGAATAAATTGATAGCAGTTGGATACTTTAGAATGTAACCTTTCTGCACCAGTGTGGCTGATGATGTCAGAAATCAAGAAATAGATTTAATTCTAAATATCTAGATAGTGCAGGTGAACCTTTAACTCTTCAGTTAAAATAAGATCGTTATTAATAGAACTGGATATGTACATCTGATGTTTCAAGGATGATCCTTACTTTTCCCTCTTAATTATGGTAATTTGGAGATATGTAATCCTGTCCATATAACTATTTTTGTGCTTCAATTTAGCCAAGAACTCTTCTACCAGATACTTATTTATGACTTTGCAAACTTCGGAGTCTTAAGGTTGTCTGTAAGTATAATTTTACATTATATCCTCTAAAAAAAGATTTTAAAAAATGTATTTACAATATGTCTGTCCTTTCAGACAAATGCATAGTTTTGGTTGGACAGTCAGGTTGGCTTTTGTTCACTACAGGAGTGTTGTTTTGTTTCGTAGTAAGAACAGAATGTGGAAAACTTAGTAATTTTGTAGCTGCTACTGTTAAATTGTCACCCTGACTGCTTGTTATTAGTGTCAGTTGTAGTTATTCACCATGTTTTGCTGTTGCTCATTACATTGGGATAAATAATTAATTTGAATGTTCTGCAACACTGCAGAAATAGTGTTGATTGCTAGTGTTTATACTAAAAAATATCACAGTGCTCAGTAGGATTGTGGACTGCAGAGAAAGAAGAAAGAAATTCACAGCTTTTTAGCCTGGTTATGATACACAGAACTGTTAGTTCTACAGGCCAGAAATATTACAATTAATTAGTATGTGAAGGAAGAAGCTCTACATTTCCAATAGAGTGCTGATCATTAACCAAAGTTTTGCCTTCTTCATTTTTAGGAGCCAGCTCCTTTATATGAGCTTTCAATGCTTGCTTTAGAGGATCCTGAGAGTGGCTGGACAGAGGAAGATGGCCCAAAAGAAGGGCTTGCTGAATACATTGTGGAGTTTTTGAAAAACAAGACGGAAATGTTGAAAGATTATTTCTCTCTTGAAATTGATGAGGTGACTGCAGCTGTTACTTCTGACAGTAAATGAATGGTGGACTTGGCAGTGTTAGGTTTATGGTTGGATTCAATCTTAAAAGTCTTTTCCAACCTAAATGATTCCACAATTCTACATTTGGGTGACAGATAACTGCAGTAGTTTGCTTGCACTGCTTACCGTCACTAGGAACTAGTGCCAGTAAGATTTTAGGTGGCATAACCCTTTCATTTAAAGTACTCAGGACTTATGCTGCCTGTAAGTGCTACACAGAGTTTCTGTTTGCTTAGTTACCAAGTCATAGAATGGGTTGGGTTGACAGAGACCACACTGTTCCAGCCTCCTTGCTCAGGCAGGATCATCCTGGACCACATGGCACAGGATTGCCAGTGTCCAGATGGTTCTTGAATATCTCCAGTGAGGGAGATGCCGCAGCCCCTCGGGGCAATCTACAGTTTAATCATTGCTTCCATAACTAGAATGTGGATCTCTTAAGCAAAAAGGTGTGCATCCTAACCAGCTCTCAAGTCAGACAGGGCTGCAGCACCACTGTGCATCTCAATGTGTCTTTTTTTTATGTGGTTTAAGGCATCCTTTATACAAAAGTGAACAGCTTCATCAAGCCTAGGCAGTTCATTTGGATATTTGCCTGGGAAGTGGTATCTGTGTACCCTAGAGCTAGAGGAGAAGGTTGAATTCAGCCACTCCCTGAGCAGAGTGGCTTAATCCATGCCTTGTGAAATGAATCACCACCAATAACTCTTCCTGCAATGTCTGCCTGACTTAAAAACTTGTAAATCTTGCTGAGTTTGGTAAGAATCAGTCCTAAAACACGTAATAGTTTTGGTGCATTTACTGCAAAAAGGAGTATTTTTTTTTTTTTTACTGAAGCAGCAGTGTTGCCTTGCAGGAAGGAAATCTTACTGGGTTACCACTTCTGATAGACAACTATGTCCCACCACTGGAAGGTCTGCCCATGTTTATCCTGCGCATGGCCACAGAGGTATAGTCTCTCAATGATTTGATTAATGCACAATTACTTTTTTTTTTTACTTTACATTTAAGCAATTCCAGCCTGCCTTTGCAGTTTCTTGTGCAGCTAAGATGTGGAACTTACTGCTATGTGCTCCAGACGCTTTTCTGTGGTTACTGATTTGTTACGTTTTTCCTTTGTATTCCTAACTGCTGCCTGACTGAACCTCTATTTTGATTCAAAAGCCTGCATTCCTACTCTCTTTTTTCATTTTGTACCTTTACCTTACCAGAACAAAAACAGCCAGTACATTAATATGAATTTTCCATATTAAGAATCTTTATAAAGTCTCTGACTGCTACCCAGACTCTAAAAAATTGACTTTTTTTTTATAACAGGTAAACTGGGATGAAGAAAAGGAGTGTTTTGAAAGCCTGAGTAAAGAACTAGCCATGTTCTACTCCATCAGAAAGCAATATATAATAGAGGAAGCCAATCCAACAAACTCTCAGGTACAAGAATACTGTAACTAGTCCTGTGAGCACATAACTAACAACATATAGGAAACTTCTGCTCTTTCAGATATAGACTCTAATCCAAGCTCTTTCAGTGAACTGAATCAAGTAGCAGTGTGGCAAGATTCTGAAAGGATGTGGCTTAAATTTTCTGAAACATTATAGGTATTGAGGGAACCTTTTAACTTTGGGCATTGCATGTACTTAATACAAGCCTCCTTGGCCTCTGAGTTAGGAATGTATTTTTTATGCCATATTTCTGTAGAAGAGTAAGGGTGCATATAAATTTAAAATACAGCCTGATTGTGTCTAAATAACTGCTTAATCATTCAGTCACCCATTCTGCAAGTGACTTTACAGAGCTTCAAATTGACTTGACTGTATAGAATGAACTTCTCTAACACCAGCAGAATTTTACAATTGCTGTATCTTACATTGTAAAGTTGAGAGCTTCAGTTTGTTTGTCCCTGTTTTCCTGTATTTCAGAATGAAGATTCTGAGTCTGGTTCAACAACATGGAAATGGACTGTGGAACATGTGCTTTACAAAGCTTTTAGGACTCATCTTTTACCTCCTAAACACTTTGCAGAAGATGGCAACATTTTGCAGCTTGCTAACCTGCCTGACCTGTATAAAGTTTTTGAAAGATGTTGAGCAAGTAGTTGTTAAAGACTGTTTTTTTAGATAGACCCTATTTGTTACCTTCAGTTTTACTAAGTAGAAGATAAAGCTGAAATCTTGATGGATGAAAAAAAGAGGGGATTTAGTAACATACTAAGCTGCTAACATGACAGCAAATGGTCTATTTTCCTTCTGTTGATCAAAGTATAAAAAGAAACATTTTTGCTGTGTCTAAACTCAACCGACATGCCTAAAATAAAATCTCCACTTACACTCTGAGTTTCCCTATTAACCAATCTCCTGACAGAACACAGTTCTACCAAAGAAAATTAACTGGGTTAAATGATTTTGGAAGAAGATAGAGCTTAATTTAGTTGAAATTTGAATGCTTTAACTTCTCTTGCTTCTGGAAATCAAACTAGGTTATCTCATTTTTTTTTAAGCATGACTGTTGTCTGACAGTACCTCCAATATGAGTTTACATGCAAAGCACTTTAAATCATCTGTTACTGCAGGTGTTAGTCCTGTAATATTTCAGGGCCCTTGCTGAAATAAGGCAAATCCCTTCCCTTCTAATTAAGGAGTCAGAGAAATGGGAATGCTCTGGCAGATAGTAAATGAGCATGCACACATAGTATTAATTGTCTCCAATTTAATGAGTAGGGCATGGGAGACCTGCTACTTACAATGCTGTGTCCTAACAGGGAAAGCATGTTTTTGAGTCCAAGAGGCATCTAGCATGCAAACCAAAAGGAAAGCCAGCTTCATTGTTGCACTGTAAAGATTTTTGTTCCATTTGAAAGCAGCTGATACAAGCAGAAGCATTAATCCTCTTGGACTGCTGAGGTCCCAAACCCTGCCTTACTTTGAGAAATAGTCACGAAGGGCAGCAGTTTGATATGAGTCCAAAAAGACAAGTCCTCTCAGATGGGCATTTGCTGGCCTAAAGTATAACACAGGGGCTGTGTAACTTCAAATATTTCAGGGGCGCCAAGTGCAGATTCTGGATTTCTCAACTGTGATGTGCCAGCTTCAAAAGAGTGGCAGTTCTCAATAGAAGAAAACCACATAGTTCCAGAAAGCATCTTCCTCAGCTCCCCCTCTTTGATGACAATCCTGGCAATGATATAACTACTGGAGAATCTTCCTGAGCAAGCCAACCCAGCAAATAAAATTTGAAGTCAGCAACGGTTTCGGTTGGCCTCAGCCCATGTAGTACTTCTGGAGTACTTTGGAGAGAGTGGAGAATATAGGAACTACTAATGGAAGTTGTATTTGTATTGTGATTCCATTGTATCTTGCCCTTGCTAGTGTGCTTGTCTTGTGATTTCAGCACACTGCTGTATAACTCTTCACATGTAATGGCCAATATATCAAGTAAGGAAATTTGATGCTGAACATGAAAAGCTCCCTGTGTGGAACACCCAAAAGAACCTGGACTCTGACATGTACATGTGAGAAATGTCTATAGATTACCACTGGCATGCTTGCATTATATGTTAGGGGTGGTAGTCTCGTGTGCACTCTCATGCCATGTAACAAATGCCAGCTCCTCATCACACTGCTATATGAGTTCCTGAATCCCCACAAAACTAACAACCCCCAAAATCATAATTACATTCTGAGTTATGCTCATTTTCTTCTGTTTTTTGGTGTTTTTTCTCATTTTGGTATTTAATAGGAACGTGATTACATAGTGCCAAGTTTCTGTCACAAAATGAAAAATACTCACAATAAAGTTCAAATAGCTTTTTCTTTTCTCCTAATCTGCATGATATTTCAAAGCTTTAAACAATCTGATACAGCTTAACAGACTTGCTTTGGATAAAAATTGCAGGAAATCTTTCTTGCAAAATATATTTTGAAGATTGTAATAAACCATCAAAACATTCCTGTCACAGATACATTACAAGCAGGTACTGGTACTACTTTGGCTTGAGTTATTTTTCCTTTTAAATCCTTGATTCAAATCCACTTCTTGAAACAAAATTTCTTAAATCTCATTTTCAAGCCCAAGAAAGAAAACCCAACACATTACAAAGAACAAGCCGCACACTGCTGTCACAGTCATGCCAAGCAGTTCAGTTCATTACCACAGGACTTCATATGAACAATCACCTCACCTGAATTAGAACTAAAAGCAAACAGCTTTTTAAGGAAAAACTGGTGGAAAGTTCTGGGGGTGTAGCTGGGGCTACCCAAGGAGAGCAGAAACATCTCTGGTGAGGGCAGGATTGAACAACAGTTTTTGTGTTTTGCAGGTTTTAAGGATGGTTTGATAGGAGTGAACAAAATAATTCTAGATAGAATGTTTTAACTCTTTTCTATATGTAACTGTTGCATTTTAGATTTACAGGAGATGCAGCCTCTCACGGCAGCAACTGGAATTGTTTGGGGATCCACCAAAGGGAGTAACTTCCTTGGCAAACTACCCCTGTGTGAAAACATGACATCTCAGTTAACTCACTATGCAGAGCACCTCAACCATACACCACAGGAAGAAAGATACTTGTTTAGGAGAGGCTTGCAAAATCTTCACCTGACATTTGCCAAATTTATTCTGGTGTTATAAAATACTCCCCATCGCAAAGATTTTCTGTCACTAGTGCATAGGGCTTGTTCTGCTTTGCAGTTGTATTAATTCACCTAAGTTTTTTTCCAAGTACTGAACTGCAGGAGGAAGCAGGCACTGAGAATAGATTGAATTTCTTAGCTATCCAGAGGAATTTCATATTGCAGATTGAAGATGGTGTTCAGGCAAAGCCATGAGTTGTGCATCTTGATGAAGTTCATAAGTTTAAAGGAACGTTTGTCTCCTATTCCAGATATATTTTTCTCACTGAGTTTAATCACAAAATCGTTAGGGTTGGATTGGACCTCTGGAGAACATCTGGTCTAAACCCCTGCCAAGGCAGGGTCACCCTGAGCAGGGGAAACAGGAACACAATCCATGTGGGTTTGAAATGTCTCCAGAGAGGGAAACTCCACACCCTCCCAGGGCAGCCTATTCAGTGCTCTGCTACCCTCAGTGTAAAGAAGTTCTTTATACTGTTGAGGTGAAACTTCCAGTGTTTTAGTTTACAGTCATTGCTCCTTGTCCTGTTGCTGGGCACCACCAAAAGGAGTCTGGCACCATCCTCTTGGCACCTGCATTCATCTGCATTAATGAGATCTCTCTCAGACTTATTTTCTCTAGGCTAAACAGGCCCAGTTCCTGCAGCATCTCCTCATAAGAGAGATGCTCCAGACCCTTCGTTAGGAACATTTCAACATTGTTAAATGATAGTTTGAATTTTTTTTCTTCCAACGGTTTGTACTTACCTGAAACAGATCTTTGCTATTCTGAAGTAATGTAAGGAATAACTCAGCCCTGGTTTATATTTTCATTCATCAATCACAGAAGAGAACTTAAGGACAAGCATAGTGAAGCCAATGCAACAAAGAAGTCATGTGCCACTACCACTGCCATGGCCTCCCTACAGGCAAACAGCACGATAACACATTCTGCACTAAATCTATGCAAACTGGAATCTTTATTGCCCCACATATGCAGGAGTGGTAAACGCAGATTTTCCAACAACAAAGCAATGAAATATCAAAATTCATTCCTCATGTTTTAACATTTTTATTTTAGAAAGTGAACATATCCATTAAAAAAAAAAAGAAAATGCATGGAGTTAAAAAAAGTAAACATGAACTAATGACAAATTGCAATAACATAAAATAATTTTATCTAGTGAGACTCAATAATTATTAAACATACTTCCACCACAGAGAAGTTTACTTCATTATATTACCAGTCTCTTGATTAGGTACACAAGACAACACTTTCCAGTAATTACCTAGTCATTAGAAGATCAACTTCAGGAATCACTGAATAATAAAATACATTGTGGACAAATACTTTCATACCACCTGGGAGGCAACCTAATATACATATGTCAACAAGGTACATCTTCATGAGGTATTACAGTACATGGGAACCATTCCCTTTACTTTCTAACATGTAAATTCTCCTGTCAGCAGCTCCACCAGCAAGTCAGCCACAGACTCTGTTGCCAGTTTCCAAACCCCAACAACTTCCTGCAGAGATTTTCTTTCTGCAACAGATCACACAAGTCAGGATGAATGAAGATGGGAGTAAAGAAAACAGATATTGTGAACAGGGAGACTGAGAATAAAAGGTCATCCACTCTTCCAGGTGAGCATTAGAAGATTTCAAATCAGAAGCTTCAGCTTCTCAAGGACATTTAATACCTCCCCAGGCTTGAGCTTTGCTGTGAGTGGTGAAGTGAAGCATGGGGCACAATAGTTTCAGAAGTAAATGAAGTAATTTCCAAAATAAGGAAGTAAACAAATATTTAATCAAAGTACACTACAAAAATCTTAAGCTGAGGCTCCAGTGTAACTTACTTGTAGAATTAAACAGACTGAGTAGTGGAAATACCAAAGTAGGTTTGCCCATGAAATCTTCAGGCATAGTCATCCTAGACTTAAATAAAAGAAAATCTCTTCTTAGCACTCTTGCACTGCCACCTCCAAAGAAGTACATCTCTCTGCTGCCAAAAAAAGGAGTTTTGACACATCTGGTCCACCACTGTCCTTTCCAGGAGAGCCAAAAAATAAATGCAGAGGAGCCGAACTCCAGGCTCTCAAGAGCTTGGCAGGATTTCCTTCTTGAAGGCTGCTATGTGAGACAGACTGAGCTCAAAAATTATGAAACTCCTAAGAGTTAACACACCATTTAATTTGGGTGGGAATGAACTAGGAAGAAAAAACATACATTTAGGAATATTCAGGTTCTATGCAAAGGAACTCACCTGCTTTTTCATATTTGCTATACAATTGGTTTTTCACTGTCTTGTTTTTCTTCAGAGTCTTCATCAGAACCTGAAAAGGAAGCAAGAATGATGTGGATCAGTTGAGAGAAGTTAAAAGACAGAAAAAAGTGTTTAGCTTTTTTTTTTTTTCTGGACATCTGAATTTCATTTCTTGGAGCAGCAAATCTGCCACATTTTGAAGCTCAAATTCTACAGAAACTGAATAAATTTACTCCAGGCTGATTTTCCACTTGCTACCTCCAGAATAGACCTGGTTACGATGTAATCAATTTTGAAGATGAAGGGGCACCCCATATGAAGAAGTGGCTTCAGGGCATGTTTCCAGACATGCATAGCTTCAAGAAAAACAAGAAGAAACAAATATGCTGAAAATTCCAACAGAGCTCATTTTAAATGTCACCTCCTAAAAGCAAAGATTTGTTTTTTGAAATGCTGCCATATCAGCAGAGGGGTTTATTCCCTGCTGCATGATCACATGGAATAGTTTATCTCCAAATATTTGTCAAATCAGTATGTATGGCAAAGTGACCAAAAACTGCTCTCTTAGAAAAATGCATAGTTTGTCTTCTCAGAAAGAAATGCAGAATTTTGAAGAAAAATACTAATTATGAGCTATTTTTACTTTACATTATCCAGCAGTTTCACTTTGTGACTACCAGTGTGTGTTTGTTCAAATATATTAATTTGACTGTTTCTTTTGATTGTCATGCCCATAAAGGGTGCTTGAAATGTACTTGGCATTGGGGGCAAAGCTGAAGAAAGCACCAGAGCTGTTACTGAATCCCACTGGATAAGCTGAAAGTAATGGCACACCTAGCATGAGACACAACACCTCACTGCACAAGCAACACTGACCCAGTCACAATGCCTAGAAAAACATGTTAACTCCACTTACACTTTCTCTCACACTCTATATTCTGTTGCTAAAAAACCCCACAAACCCCAGGCTGAGCAGCTGAGTCCAGTACAATACTTCCAACCGTTATTCCTCAAAACAAACCCATAGTTTTACCTAAAATCCATTTTCACTTTGAATTATTGGTTATACTCGACGCTAATGATCTGTGACCCCTAGATGGAGCTCGAAGTCATTCACTAAACCAAGATGCTCAGCACAGAGAAACCAGAGACAGATATTAATATGAAAAATATCACTAACACGTGTAACTCTATAATGCAAGACAGGCAAACATACTTGTAGCAATTAGCAAATATTATTTTAATTATACTGCATTATAAATCACAGCTTTGCAAAAGAGGTTTACATTTTAGGGGAAGAAGACTGATACAGGATTTGGGGGTTCCTACTGCAGTCTCAGGTAACTCAATTGATTCAATCCATGAAGAAATTACTTATTGTCTTGAAATCCTTGAGGCAGATTGTTAAATCTTGCAGCATTATATTTACTTTTGACTTAATCAACTCATATCTCAACTAGAGCAAAGCATATGATATGCAGAGTTAAGAGGCACTTAACGTTATCCACTGGTTTGATTTACCCAGAGAGGTGAGTCTTTTTATAGAGAGAAGGCTTTTTTTTTTTTCCGTTATGAGAAAAGAACTTCTGATCGAAATTTCAGTTTGTCTTATAGCAGTTTCAGGTTCATTGTCTATCTTAAGACAGTATAAAGTTCCAAGTTTAGGCTGGATTTAATAGTGAAATTGCTGCATAAATCCTTTTGCTGGCAGATAAGAGATCAGAGAGCCATTGAACACCTCAAGTTGGAAGGGTCCCGTAAGGATCACTGATGGCAGAAGCAAACCTTAATTTTCCTTACAGTTGTGGTGCCATTTTATTTCAGACTTATCTTGCTCTTACTCAGAACACTACTCACATGTATTGTAACTCATCTGGTAGGTAGTAACTAAACTGAATTACTGAATAAATAAGAATCTTGCATTTTAGGATGACAAATACACTTTTCATTTAAAAAGAAAAATGTATTTTTTCTCTTCCTCCCTTGAAGGGGATGAAATACGCATGAGTGTAAAGTGGACATGAAAGATCTTTCACTAAGCAAACACTAAGCAAACCTGCTACAGACTCAGGAGGAGAATAGAATTGCCCGTCAGAGAGGACTCCTGGGTGAAGAAGAGCTGCTCGTTCTGAAGCATCCTGTGCTATCAAAAATCCTAAAAAGAAGAAAAAAACACAAACCCGAAAATAATTCCTCAATGCCAACTCATAGCATCTTAAAGATCAAATATCGAAGAATCAAAGAATATTGAGAATACATCGAAGACTGATGTATTATATTAGTATTCCTAACAACTTACTTTTTAAAAAATATATTTTAAAAAAGCATCAACAACTAATTTAACATTTCTGTCTTCTACTTAAATGCTGGCAGCTCAGGTGACACACACTAGCAAAACAGAGGTATCGCACACATGAATTAAGGAATCTTTCCTTCTACTATGTGCAATTACATGATTAGGTTGCCATATGTAAATTCATCAATATTCACTAGCTAACTAAAACTTCTGAAGTATATTTTTAATGATCAGTGATGTGCCATGCATAACCAAATAAATTATCTTCTCACTTTGCCACTATGACCCTTCACTAATGGTTTGGTTTCACCTATCTGTTTCAACGTACTTAGTTTCTGCAACCTTCATGAAGTATTTGCATGTTTATGTATGGAATACTTTGTCTATGAATATTCAATATGAAAAAATGCAAAAGTCTCTGAGCTGATTAAATTTCTTATCTATTTAGATAACACTGTGATGAAGCTGTATTTCCTTACCCCCTCAAACATAAGAAAAGTTACCCTAAGTTTCTTTTTGTCCAAGCAAATCCCACTCTTCTCATTTAACCAACTTCTTTCTCAGACTGGTGAAAAAGAAGAGCATGATCAAATTAGAAAGACTGCATTCAGAGCACATAAAAATGGAGGGACCCATGCCCATGTAAAGTTTTTAGATTTACCTAACAGATAAACATGCCCTTTCTACAGAGTTTCAGACTGTATTTCA
Organism: Petroica traversi; assembly: GCA_025920805.1. Classification (NCBI taxonomy): domain Eukaryota; kingdom Metazoa; phylum Chordata; class Aves; order Passeriformes; family Petroicidae; genus Petroica; species Petroica traversi. The sequence goes on along the minus strand of JAHLSL010000117.1, from coordinate 1,955,643 downwards.
TATAGTGATGTATAAATAACAGGTTGGCTGTATAATTACTCTCCTGCTGTTGAAACTCACAAGCATCTGTAAGTTTTCTTTCCCTCACCACTCAAGCAGTATTCTCTTTCAACTGAAACAGTGGGTTTTCTCCATTTAGTTGAATATACTGAGTGTCAGATGACCTGGTGCCTCATCTCAAAGGCTGAAATTCACACTTGTTTTGGTCTCATTCTGCCTGTGCATGAAACAGACTCTCCTCAATACTTCTTTGCTTTCCCCTTTTCACCTCAAAAGAAGAGTTAGTGACATTGAATTAGTTATTGTGTCTACTCTTCATAAGCAAGGAGCCAGATACTTTATTCATTACCCAAAAAATAACATTTTACAAGCATACAAAATTAAACACATTCCCAAATGCTTGACAAATTGCTTGTAACTTTTAACTTTGCCTCCCTAAATTAATTAAAACCCCACTTCTTTGAAGGCATATGTTCCTTTCCCAAACAGGAAAAAAACAGACCATATGATTTAATTTTTTCCACAGCTCTTCAAATTTTGAGAAGCTGAAAGAAGCATTTCCCTGCCAGCTAACATGGGATCAAATGTTGCCAACTGCAGAGATTGAGGGAAAATATCACAAGCTTACTGTTTTCTTCTTCAGCTTCTTGTGGTAATACTTTAAAGTCCAGGAACCAAGTTTCAATCCAGGCAAGTATGAAGGATATGATGGGCAGCACATAGCCAAAAGCACCCTGTGAGAACAGCTAGAAAGAAAGAAAACATTACAAAAATTACCCTGAAGAATCTTGCTTTTAAGAAAACAACAAAATAAAACAAACATTTGATTAGAATATATACCTGTGAAATAATTACTTTTGCTAATAAAAAGGCACTGGTCACTGCTGTTGTAAACTGAAAGAGACAGAACAGATAAACTAATAAATGGATTTAGTTTTTTATTTCTGCCATTATCTATTAGTTGCAGCTTTAAATATTTACTGACAACAGCAAGATCATATAGATTAATAAAATGTAACAAGCATGATACAATTAACTTAGTATTATTAAAATAACTTTATAAGGTAACTTTTAATACATACACCTCCAAACATTGATTTCCACATAGCAGATAGCATTTGTGTAGAATCTGAACTGCCTGAGTTACGTAAATCGAGATCTTACTGTATAATAAAGATAATGTACTTTATTCATCAAATCCCTTAAAAAAAACCTCAACTATTTATGTATTTGGGATAAAAGTAAACAGTAGTTGTTCCAAATGCTTTTCACTACCACCCAAGTCAAAATATCCATTTCAAACAACAAAACATCTTTGTGGGAATAAACTGGAATAAATATTTTAATTCATGAAGTGATATTTTGAAAAAATTATTTCTTTGAAGACTTGACACTCCCTGATCTTGCAGGCTGGAAAAAATATCTAAAAAACCCAAAATCTGAAAAACAGTGAACAAGTACTGTTCACATAATCAAGGCCTCTTTATTCTCTAATGCATTTGGATCCAGCAATTCTTTAAAAAACAGCAGAACCTAACTAACTTCTGTTAGTCACAGGTAGGATGTTAAGATTAAAGGCTTTGGTGAAACCTTCAGTGAAGCTTTGTGTATCTAATTACTTGCTACCATGACAGGCTTACTCTCACCACCTCACAAACAAAAGGCATCAAGCTGGAGGATTAAAGCCACACAACTAAGAACAAGGACTTTTAACAGGCATGCATTTAAATGTAAGCACAATTAAAGCAGCAGCTATCCCTATGTATGTGTTTGTGCCATGCCAGTAACACAACCCATAAAAATCACGGCATGTAGTCTCAGAGTGCTAAGCAAACTGCATGCTACTCACTTGAAAGTTACACATGAAATGCTCTACATGCACCTACCACAGTGTAAGGAAAAAAAAAGTCTGATTTACAAAGCACTAAGCCAGCAATACACCTGTTGTATTACAACCTATGGTACTGACTGGTGGAATCATGAATTTTTCACCAAATTTTGGATTCTTTGTCATCTACACAGTACAGCTGCATTAAAGATCTTGCCTCCAATCCACTGTGGTTGCCTACAGTTCTCGAGAACTTCCTTTTTAAGAAGGGATGCATATTCAACCTTTTGTATTGGAGCATGAAGCAATACAAGTGCTAGAGTTCAATGGGTACCACCTAAAACTTTTTAAAGTAAGAATGTGGGACTTAATGGACACCTGGATCTCTGGCACAATAATGCCAGTCTTTCTTTTTGAACATAGTTCTTTATTTCAAATGCAAATATATTTCCAACATTAATTAACAAGTCAGGGCTAACAAGCAGTTATGACTAGCCATCCATACTGGATTAAAAATACATTTTCAATTTGTCTTCACATGATACCTATTAAGAACCACACCCACTGTGCTATTAAATTCTTGCCTTTAGGTAAAAAATTTTCCAGCAAACAAGTTTTAATTTGTTACTGTACAACAGATTTTTTATATATACACCATCACATCGATTCTTAATATACAAGTGTTAAGAGACATCTGAAATTTTGTCTGCTTGATCCATTCTAGGAAAAACTTCATTATGCTTGGCTACTACTCACAGCTATTGCCCACCAATGGCGCAGTCTGCACATTGCATATGCAAGTATTAACACCTTAAACCGAAAGACTGCCAGTAGCTATAGAGAGAGGAAAAAATATTGGTTGGTTAATTCAGAATACAGAACCACAATATTCTCAGCTCGCTGAAAATGCTAACTGCTTACAAAGAAACCTAAAACAGGACAGTCTAAATTCTTTTACCAAGAAACACATTTGAATGTGTGCTTATAAAACACAAATGGAAGGTAATTTCCCATTTTGTAAAGAAAATAGCAACATCCACAAGCCTATACAGGCTCAAATATGCAAGCATGTGCAATTCCACAAATAAGTTAGAAACATAAGAAAGCTATGTTCATTATGATTTTACCTGACTGGAATCTAAAGAGTTAAATCTGAATGCAGTTAATCCAGCAAATACCTCAAGTATCACTGTGCATCCCACTTATCTTAGTGGTGTGCTACAGGATTTCTAGTATTTAGTGAATTTTTTACATTGCAACAATCAATTATTCTTTATGTAGCTGCTTACAGTAGCAAGTCATTCTATTTTGCAGTAGAGAAAGGTAAATTATGGTAATTTTAGGCCAGAAAATTAAATCAATAGCACAGAGATGAGATCTCTGAATCGGCAACCCTGACCTTCAATTTCCCTGTTAATTTTCTGATATTAGATTGTCTCCAATTTGTTTTAAAAGATGTGTTCAGAATTGAAGAATATGAAACAAATGCTTAAAAATGAAGAGAAATCAAACACAGCCATGGCAAGAGGTATGATAAACCCATTTAATCTTATGCAAACGTGCAGTAGAAACAGTGGAAATCCTGTAAAAGCCCACAATTAATTTTGCAAAATTTCATGTTCTAGTTCCTTCCTAGGGAATAAAAGTCTATTATTTTGCATTACATATTCTTAACCCTTGGTTCAACTACAGGTTAAAATAATTTCCAGAGCATCAATATTTACAGGTAACATTTTTTGCCTTCTGCTGTGTGGTATATCATGGAGAACCTGCCAGCAAAACAATGAGAAAGGGAGAAGGAGCATAGTTTGCTAGCTCATAAAATTTTTAAATCTAGTATGTAGGTTTATCTGACACAGCAAAGGTCCAATGCAGAAGTAAGGATGGGTTTTTACACCAGTTTCAAAGAGAGATTCTGGATTTGGTAATTAATATAAAATGACTGATATCAAACCAAGTCACTCCTGCAAGGCAAACAAGATCTGGTAGAATTAACAATCTTGCCCTTCAGAAGAAGGGTAAAGAAACAGCTTTTACTTGGGCCGTGCAGTGCAAAATGCATCGCAACTACAGAGTTACAGCTCTGCTTAAAGAAAGAATTTTCCTAATGAGAGTTCTTCTCATGTGCCTAAACTACTTATACATGGTAAAGGAGAATCATACTTCATGCCAGCTCTTTTTACTGCTTGAGTTAAAACATAACTCTGAAAAAACCTACCCTTTGCAAGCCACCCTGGAAACAAATCTCTCCTCATCACAGCCACTTAAGCCCAAGGAAGGACAAAACATCGGTTTAAGCAAAATTATTTTAGAGCTGGAGGGCTATGGGTCTTGTCCTCTTAATGAGTTACCTAATGTTACATCAGAGTCACATTCCTGACTGGGTTTTCCATCTGCTTTTCTATGCACCCCAAAACTAAAGATGCAAATTGACTGGCCCTAAGCATTTCTATCCACGGGCTCCCTGAGCCTGCTGCCAGAGCTGGACTGGGCAACCCCTGGATGGGTGAAACTTGGCAAAAACCCTTCTTAAATTATCAAGGAAAGATCAACCCGTTCACAGGACTCAAACTAGGAAACATCTGTGGAAGGAGGAATGGGAGAACTATACTTTTTTTTCTTTTTTAAGAACACTTACAAATATGTCAAAATATGAAGAAGAGTAGTCATAATGTAGGACTTCTTTCTCTAAGGTAGTCTCAATGCCTCCTTTTACCTACAAAGGAACAACAACACACACAGCTTCAGAAAATAAAATACACACAAATATGAAGTATTAAACTAATAATTCCCTACTGATATACAAAAAAGATCATTAAACTAAATACAGAAGAGCTGCTGGGAAAGAATGATAATGTCCAGACTATGCAGTTATTTGTTTTTCATGACATAGACTTTTCAGAGTAAAAACATTCAAGATTGTCATCTGGCCTAGGCAAGCTACATTTCAGGCTGTCCCAAAATAAAAGCAAACAAGTTGTTGAGGAGGAATAAATAATTAAATGTTAAGGTCTGTTACACAAACTCACAAAGCATTTTATGTCTTATAAGGAAGATCAAAACAGCTGATCAAAAAGCCAACCATAACCCAGTCCTAGTTAGTCACGTGTTGGCAAACAGGAAACAGAACAGAAACTGAATTCATTCTTCAGATCTCTTCCTTATCAGCCCTCACATGATTTGTTAAGAAAGCTGACCAAAAAAATCCACAGTAAAAAATACAGAAACTGCAACTGTTAGACTAATCTCACACAAATAACTAACGTTCAAGCTTACTTCTTACATTTGCAGAGGAGATTCAAAATTACATCTTTCTTAGCTACCATGTTTCTTTCCAGTGGAAGGATTCTACTGTTCAAACATTTGTAAGAAAATATTTTCAGGTGTTTTGGGCCAGGGAATGAGATGAGTATTTATCTTAGTTGAAGACTAAAAACCTCAGTGTCCATGCCCTGTTGTTTTTAATATGAAATTTCATAATAAAGCACTGTGTGAAATAGTTATGTAGAACATCTCCAACAGAAGGCTTTAAGATTGAGTTTGACTACTGTTATCTTTTTAAGGAAAGGAGCTAACAATAAATGCTCACCATCTCAAAGCAATGCAGTCTACACACTTCCACACTTTTACCAACTCTACTGCTGGACATTGCTTTCCTGAGACTAGCCACTCCAACTCCAAATTTCTTCTATTACTTCTCCTCTCCCTCCCCTCTATGGCTACCTAACAAACCGCTTTCTAAATACAGTTTTCCCTTGGTTGCTCTACTGCATCAAGTGCAGTAGATTATCTGTTTCCAGGATAAATAAGGAGGATCAGCTTCCCCCACTCCAAGCTGTTCATCAGTGTGGCTGTGTGAGCATCATGTTAACATAAGTGAAGCCTTGATTTTAGCTCAAAATGCCACGAAGCTACTCCCTGAAGCATTTAACAATAAACTACAGTACACCTAAGGAAATTGGATAATGGCAACAAAATGAAAATAATGTTTCAGGAACTCTCATAGCAATTCTGACCCTTACTTATGTACCACAGACATACAGTCCTAATGCAGTGCTATTTGTTTCCCAGCAAACAAAGCAATTCAAAGAAAATCAGAACAAAAATCCCAAGCACATGCCAGATCCCAGATATCAAATTTTAGCTTCTAATATTGACTTCTAACGACAACAACCTGGTTTTTATTCTTGCTGACACGTGGCAGTATAGGACATCGGTTCCTAATAGGTTGTCCTGAAAAATATAGCTTTTTACAAAGAAAACTGCTGTGATCCTGAGGTCCCTTGATGCTGTAACATCATGAGTTGGTAGCATTTTCTATTCAGAGCCTTCAATACTCTGAGAGCACTCATGTGAAAATCTGTACTCTGAAACCTCAAAGAGAGATATAAACCCACTCTGTTCCTCTTAGTTGTACAAGCTGTTGAGAAACTGGCCTTAAAAAAGAACTGCATTAGAACACTATGCTACAACCATTTTTCTACCTGGAGAGAAAACAGAAAGTCTAGTCCCAAAATTGTATCATTCAGGCAAGCAAAATTTGTCTTCTCAAATTAAATTGGAACAAGTATTTTTCACTGTATCAATGAACTATTGAACAGTCAGCTCCTGAAGCTTCAATATGTCAAATTAATAACCAAGGTTATTTATCTAGTAAAGGAATGCTGATAAAAAATATTTATGCATGATTGCGGCCAGTGGCGTGGGCCGGACAGCTGACCACAGGGACGGCCGGCGGCTCGGCGGCTTGTTCTGAGAGTTTCCTTTTTGTTAAATCAACTTCAGCTAGGGACTTCTTTTCCCCTCGCCGCGAGCCGGGCTTCCCTGGGATGGTGGCCGCTGTCCTAAAAACTGGAGAGGCGCTGGGAGAGAGAGCGTTCCTTTGCCCGGAGCCCAAATCAGACACAAGACACGAGGGGCCGCTCTGCTTTGGCTCAGGGGCAAAAGATCCCAGAATAGCCCAACATTCAGACTTTTATTCTGAGGGTTACAACTTATCTCATAACGGTACAGGGGAGGACACGGAGAAGGGTCGAAGGTCAGGATGCAGTCAGGAAGGAGGAAGGGAGGAAAGAGTGAGACATAAGATACTATTGTTAACTGAGGGGCAGGCGGGGGGAGTTCGACTCCCTTTCCAAGGCCAAACTTAACTCTACCTTCAGAGGGGCCTCACTTTCTAGGCCCCCAGAAATTCTTCAGGGGATATGACATTCTCTGAGCTTGAACCACCGCTACACATGATCTTTCTTGTCTAGAAAAGGGACTCCTCCCTTGAGTGTCATTTCTTAAATGCAAACTAGATTATAGCTTAAAACCCAGCTCAAGAACTAGGATACCTCTTATGAAATAACAACAAATGAGCTATCCTGATACTTTCTGGAGAACAGCCTAATTTTCCAGATTGCAAATGCTGGAGTTAAAAGGTAGCAACTGTGGGAGTTTATGTTGTTTAAAGGCACCCTGCCATCCATAATGTATAACATACCAAGTTTACATCAAAGAAAATACATCATAACAAAAGAAAATTTTTGGCCATTATAAGTCTTTTCAGGAACTAACACCTAAGTGAAATACCATTGACTTAAAGTTACTCAGAAGGCAAGGTCTTGAATCCTGTTAAAATTCACACTTCTTGTTACATTCAACTGTACAGTAACAGTTTATTTGATGACTGAAGAATTCACTGGATTTCCGGTATTTTTTTCAGCATGGTTCACAGACTACAGATACATCTAAAGGTTTCATAATAATATGATAAACATGTATCCTAATGAATAAAAGTAGATGCAGTTGAGTAGGTTCTGTGTTCATGGAAGCTCAAAGTAATAAGCTGCTTAAACTTAAATAGATACAAATAACATAATTTTGGACAGAAAGCAGCAACGTATTAACCATCTTTGAAGTAAATAAAAATTAATATAAGGTCTAAGAGTAGTTACTGAAAAGAGGACTCACGTTCAATTCTATTATCCACAATAAGGTTATGAATAAGAGATCAAATGTAACAAACAAACAGAAAGTCCTTCTGACATCTGATATGCCTTTCTTCTCCCTGCCTTCATACGACTCAATCCTTGCCATCAGCTCTGTGGGGTTGATGGAGTGGACATCCCGCAAGGAAGGACAAGACTCCACACTGCTACTGTGAGCATTTTCTGCGTCAGCTGGGACCCGATTCATCCTGTGTCTGCTTAGAGTGGTCTTCTCCCAGTTTCACCATCACTAGAAGGCTGATCCATACAGGAAGAATTTCTAAACAAACAAACAAAACCAAACCACATTAATACCAAACCCCCGAAATTCCAAAAGGCATTTTCATCTTACAATGTCAGTTCTCTTTTTGCTAAACTGACTGGCAGGAATTAGGCCCTAGAAATTGTTTCTAACACAGTATCAAGTTCCTCTTCATCTCTCAGAGGATTTGTGAAGCAAGACAATTAATATTCAATTAGACCATTCGAAATAAAGGAGCACTGTCTAGATTTAGAAGGGTCATTTCTCCATGTTGTTAGAGTAAGATCATTGAATAGAATTAATAAAAAGGCATGATGCTGTGCATCTTTAAGGTTTTCAATACTGATTTAAATGCTCTCAATAAATAGGAAGACAACTTAAAACAACTTCCACATACAATTCCTGAAAAATGGCACAATAATAGCTAGCTAATAGCACTTCCAGAGCTGACACAAACAAAAGATTAAAAGTCCATTAAAATCCCTGAACAGTGTAGTAATCATTCTATAAAGCTTATATACTGCTATTTGTTCTGTAAATTCAGCTGCTATAGCAACTTACATTGCCAGACACTTTCTCCACGAAAAACTGATATGTAACTAGTGGTTAAAAGTAATGCAATTACCCTAAGTCTCTTCTGACTACAAGGCTCTAAAAAGAATTTTCAGGCCGAATTTCCTATAAAACTGGAGCAGTTTGATGCATGATTCACTCAAATCCTTCATGACAACTTTTGTCCAATTAAAGCTTCTAGAAATGCTGGACTCAGAAAGTCAGAAAAGTTTCATGGAAACACAAAGAAAATTTAATTTTATGCAAAATGCTCAGGTGATTAAGCTATATATTCTGCAGTACAAACCACATCAGACAAGTTTTTGTAACACTGGGGGAATAGCTTTTTGAAATTCAAGAACAAGACTTTGCCTCCTCCTGCGTGGATTGTCTTTTAGTAAATGGCAAGAGATAAAGAAATTCTTCCCACTCCTGCCTTTCAAAAGTGTTTCAACTCCAAGGCTGCAGGAACACAGTCAGACAAAGCCCAACAGGGGATCTGTAACACACCACTAAGCAGCACAAGGGAGGGTAAAAGGGATCAGGGAAGTAAAGGTGGTGCAGGGAGCTGCCAGAGCACACACACCACAGCTGAGAAGACACAGGCCAGCCAGGGGTGGTCAATGTCCAGGTCAAGTCTCACAGAACATCCTTCAGGAAGTTCAGAGCACCAGGCAAGGGTGGAGAAGCACAATGCACCCTTAAATCTTCCTTCTTTGCTGCCACAGCAGCTGCCTGAAACATTACTGGCAAATGGCTGCAGAGGAGGGAGACATACGTGGTGTGTGTTTGGTCGGTGTCTGGTGCACTGCAGTGAACTCTGGGCCACCTGAGCCTGAGGGCATGAGCAGAATCACTGCACTCCAGGGCTGTAAACAGCACTTGCTTTTTCCTGAAAATCCTCACACCAAAGTGCCCTGCTATGTAACAGCAGACCACAGGAAAGCGTTTGGGATGAGACATAAACCTTGGAACAGGCCATCAATGGCCATACTTAAAAAGCAAAAGAAAAGAAAAAGACAAAAGACACCTGAACCTCCAAAAAATTTCCAATCTACATTGGCTAAAATACTTATTTTATTTTGATGTGGCACTCAGTGCCAAGTATATAGGAAGTTGTTACTTCCAGTCTGGATTATTGCTAGATACAGTACAGTATGGGAATGCAATAAGAACAGCCAGAGTGAATTGCTTCACAATGTGCTAGTTCAGCATCCATTTGCCTTGTGGAGCCCTCTGCAAAGAGAAAAGCGTGGTCTTAAAATACACTGGCTACCAGTTTGTTTTCAGGCATGACTCCAGATATCAGATTCAGCTTATAAATTCCATTTACTCTGAAATCCTTGCTATTGATGGACTGTTTTTTGCCTCTAGACAGGGGATACTCACAGTAAGGGGATTTGTCCCTAGTCTTGTTCTGCCTGCTGATCCATCCGATCCATGTTTGGACACATGGCAGGGCCTGTCTTGTCACACTAAGCTGGCATCAAAATGTTGTGATTCTTTAACTGAGCAGACGTAGCTTGGCAGCTTTCTGCACTCAATGCAACAGCTCTGCAAACTGATTAATCACCGTGTGCTAGAGGATTGTTTCCCATAGTTTCTTTCATTAACTAAAATAAAAAGTTCCTTTGTACCTGAATTACATAACCAGTCATTTCATCACACCAACATTCTTAGATGGCTTCAGGTGAGTGCACAAAAAAATCTTGAATCCTTCCTGGCAGCTGTCTTACAGGCACATAGGGACTATTAAAAAGTAGCACTTCCCTTTCAGCATTGGAAGGTGACTTGGCCAGACACTTTCCTACCCATCTCAGCATTACCAGCAACAACATTTCACCTCCCTTGCCTTCCAAAGCACCAACCATGCCCCACCTCTCTTGCCCACTAGAGCTCTGCTCTTCCCTTGGCTCCATTTCTCCAGGGGTTCCTGCTTGTGCAAAAGAGCCTGTGCTTGGAAGGGCTCCAGGCTTGCAGCCTTATGAGGAGCTGCCACTTTTCAGCACTCCATGTGGGCAACACAAGCACCAGGCAGGCACAGGAGTCCTTTTCATGCATGCATCCCTGGCCAAGAAACTCAGCGGTGGAACAAGTTTAGGAAGGCAAAAAAGGTGTTTGTCATTGAGATGTGTCATACTTTTGAAAATACCACAAAATTCTTTTGCAACTGACTGTTACTGATCCTTATTCTTGCTCTTCAGGAAGCATGGACTGCTTGGCCTGAATTCATGCTGCCACATTACTTGAGTTCTTGCGTCAGAAGTGATACATGACATTGGTTATTGTTCTTTCAAGAAACCAAAATAATTCAGAATCAGAGAGAAAAATAAACTGGGTGTGACAATGTTTGGGATTTGGGTTTTTGAAAGCCAAAATGCAATTTCAGTCAGAAGAAAAATCATTATCAAATAAAAAGAGAAAATCACTCTTATAACTTTTGAAGTTTTTTTCTAGAAAGCCTTCTTTGTACATCAGTCAGTTATCTACTTTCCTGTTTCTGGTAAAGCTTTGTACTTTGTAGATAATTTCCAGGGTGTTTTAACAAGATCAGTAACATATTTTCAAGACTGCTGTATCATCTGTGGATTGACCCAGTGTCTACATCTGATTTGAAGGAGACTGGGTTCACCTGGCAGCCCTTCTTTTGGCTCCAGGCAGTTCCATTGTTAGGGTTATTCTATATGGCGGGCTTCAGGAAGGATGTGTGGTCAAAACAAACACATCCTATGAAGAAGTGAGATAAGCATGCTCATTTTCTGCAGAGCCTGAATGCAGGACACTCACCAGGATGATAAACAGCCCATAATTCAAAATAATCCAAGAAACTCTATGGCAAAACTTGCCTGGAGAGGTGGAGTTCATAGCAAGTGTGTTGGATACAAACTGTGCCATTAACTCCTTGCCACAAGAGACACATGAGTGAGACAGAAATCTTGTTTTCCCCACGCAGTCCCACTAGCAAATGCCACTCCACAAGGTGTAGGGGATTTGCAGTGTTCTGTAGCTCTCTGACTTTCCTTTGCCAGACTTCAACTATGGTTTTTCAAGCTAAATTGATGATTGCATTACCTGTTCCTGGCTACACCTGCACATTGTGATAATGTTTGTGAACATCTGTTCTGAAACAGAAAAATAAAATCCTGTTTCCAGTTATATCTCTTGTATTACGTGTCTTTGATAGTGTTTTCGGAGCTAAAAAAACCCTGGCATTTCAGGCAAATAACAGTCTTATTGTTATTTGACTCATCATGAGTGCAGAATAGAATAGAGTATTCAGCTGAAAGGGACAGAAAACAGTCACCTTATCCAACTGCCTGACTACTTCAGGGCTGACCAGAAGTTTAAGTATGGCATTAAGGGCAATGCCTAAATGCCTCTTAAACACTGATAGGCTTGGGGCATCAACCCCTTCTCAAAGAAGACTCTTCTGTGGTTTGATAACCCTCTTGTTAAAGACTCCAAGTCTGAACCTGCCCTGATGGATGCAGCTTTAAGTCATTCCCACATGCCCTGGTACTGGGTACTACTGACAAGAGATCAGCAACTTCCCCCTCCACACCTCAGGAATCTGCAGAGAACAGTGTGGTCACCCCTCAGCCCCCATCTCTCCCAAATAGGTGAACCTGTGCCCAGCTGCTTCTCACAGGGCATTACTTCTAGCCCTTTTCCCCAGCTTCAGTGCCCTCCTCTTGCACACATTTAAGGACCTTCACACCCTTGCTAAATTTTGGGGCCCAGAAGTACACAGAGTACTCAAAATGAAGTTGCAGCAGTGCTAAATAGAGTGGGATGATCACCCCTCTTGACCAGCTGGCTGTGCTGCATTTGAAGGTTTGCTACTGCTGCCTTTGAGCTTACTGTCAGCCAGTATCCCCAGACCCATTTCTGTGGTGCTGCTCCCCAGCCACTCCTCTTGATAAATCTACTGCTCTATCCCAGGTGCAGAGTCTGGCATTTGCTCTTGTTCGGTTTCATGCCACTGATGATTGCCCAGTGCTCCAATCCATCCACATCCCTCTGCAAGGCCTCTTGTTGCTCAAGAGTGTCAACTGCACCTCCCACTTCAGCATCATCAGCAAACTTGCTAATGGTGCACTTGAATCCTGCCTCCAGCTCACTGATAAAAATTTTGAACAGAACTGGCCTCGGGATTAAATCTTGAGGAACACCACTGGTGACTGGTCTCCAGCCAGGTGCAGCTCCATTCTCTACAACCCTTTGAACCCTGCCTTTCAGCCAGTTCTTCCAGCACACCATCTACCATTTCACAGTCAGACTTGTCCAGAAGGATGCTGGGAAGGACAGTATCAAAAGCCTTAATAACATCCAGGAAAACTATATTCACCACCTTCCCTTCATCCACAAGGCAGGTGAAATGACAGAATCTACAAGCTCACTGAAGTGTTAAAACATTTAACAGGGAAATAAAACTTCAGAAATAAGAATCCACATTAGTATATTTGTGATATACCTTCTTCTCACTTCAAAATATGTAAGATTTTAATGTTTCTTCTTTCTTTTCTTCATAACAGCACATATTTACTCAACTACCACTAAAATATTTAGCTAAGTAAGTTTTCTATGCTGACTTATTTAAAGTCATAGACAACAGTGGCATGTATTTCCTGGAAGGAAAAACCCCCCAAATTTGTATCTATTTAAGTTAAAGGTGTGTTCTGTTTGGTTTGGGTTTTTTTAAACCATAACATTTTTTGGCCATAACTCAAGCTTCCAAATAGAGAATTAAATTCTTGAATGTCCTAGAAAAATACAGATTTTACATTTATTAATAGCATTAACTAATATAATAGATGAAAAGTAAAGGAATTAAAATTATCAAGCTTAGGACTGCCTTAAAAAGTCTCTATTAGACTTTAGCATAATGTGGTGAGAGCTTGCCCATGATTTCAAGTTACATTTACAATTAATATAATTATTTTCATTCATACTGACAGAAGCAGATGGCATTCACTGCATGTGTTAATTTTACACATATCTTAGAGATGCAAGATCAGAACACTACTTCTTTTTTTCTATCATTATGTTACCCCCTATGCTTCCAGTTTATTCTCCTTGGTTTAAATTATTTTTGTTTACTGTATTACTGTATCATACATGAGCAACAGCACCACATATGATACCTTTTTTTTTCAAGGAAAAAAAAAACAAAACCACACACAGCAGAATTCAACTGAGAAGAGACAACAGATGTGATTAAAAAAGAAAAAAAAAAGGCTTATTCAAAGGCTATCAACTGCTCAGCAAAACAAAAACTTGAAGTGTCACATGGAGGTAATTTGGAGAGACAATGCAAGTTTAGGTTAAAATATCAGAGAAGTCACCCTTACATAAAATAACTAGGCACACAATGTAACACTGAGTAACGACTGCTGTTGAAACATACTGAATACCTAGATTACTTATTGTTTGTGTCCTGACAACTCTAAATACGGCCCAGAAATTCCCACCATAAACAGCTTCTCTGCGAAGGTTAAATAAATCATCTGAAAATATTTACTGTTTCCAACGAGTAAAGTAGGATGACTTGGCCAATACAGTGGTCAAGATGCCCAAAGTACTGTAAAAATCACAGGGTAATAAAAATGCGACACTGGTAGAGCAGCAATTTTCACTCATAACAAAAATTAAAAATAAAGCATTTCCTTGCTAAAAACATTCCTCCTAGGGAGAAAAATAAAACATGCCAGTTCTTTACCAAAGGAGTTATTTTCTGATCAAGGGGCTGACATTGCTGCTTACACTACCTGCTATTCTGTAGGAATACACTACATGACACAGATAAACCCAAAATTTCTCACAAGAACAGAGCTAAATACAGTAATTGGTATTATAACACTAATATTCAAATATTTAAGTTATACTTAAAGATAGTTCCAGACAATTTTAACATACCTAAAGAAAAATGGTCCTGAAGCACTATTTGCTCTCTCACCATCATGAAGCCAAACTTCATTCTTTATCTAGGCGGAGACACAGATTGCCCCCACCTTGGACAGAATATGCAACTATCTGTAAAGACTGCTTTGGTACATTCCATAGTGGAAGTCCAAGAAACAGAGAGTTTCTGGTATAAAGCTGTATTAACCTGCAGGAGTGTTAGCAGAATTCTCTCAATGTATTTTCTGACAGTTTCTGATTATGAGCCAACACAGACAAAACCAATTCCTATGAAGGTGAAGTAATGCTGATTATAAATTGGGGTGGGCGGGAGGGGGGAGAATCCTAAAGAGCAGGAGACTGCTTCCAAAGCTTATCTGGATAAATTTTTTACAGTTTTCCACTATAAATGAACAAACTCCACTTTGCTGACATACTCTGTCCCTCTTGTGTTTATATAACTGCAAGAACTAATTTTCCTGAAATCCGCTTGCAGCGGATACATTACTAGTGACCTTCTGATAGTCATTGCTCCTGTTCCTGAAGGGCACTTAAATCCTTTCCAAGCTGCACTCATTCTGTCTCTAGCTGTAACACATCATTGCCTCAGAAATATTTTAATGTTTCAATGCCTTTAAAAACACCCTCTGAAGGACTATTCTGTTCAAAACAAATGTTCCTTAGTGAACACGAAGGAATATTTAAAACAAACCAAAATACAACCAACAAAAAAACCCCAAAGCTGGGCCAGACACTTTAATCAAAGTAAGACTGAAAAATTCAAACTGACGCACACCCACAAATTCCCCGAATATAAGCAGAAGATACTGTAGAGTGTTTGGCAATACTCTAGCTTTTCAATTAAGCAACACAGCAGGAATTACAAGTTACAAATATGTAACACATTTGTAGACTGGGAAGGTTTCCCACTGGAGGGGCAGGGCAAGATTTACCAGCATAGGGGAGAGAGCTCCCTACAAAGAGTTTGGCTTTATCTGGGTGCTCAGAACTAGAGTAGCTCTGCTTTTGCATGAAGTAGCAGCTCTTACCATAGATAACTTGCCCCTGTAAAAACAAAACCAAAACAACAAACCACAAGGTTCCTTGAGAAAAATGTTTCCCCAGTTGCCTACGCTCTAATGGTGACATTAAAGTAACAGGGCAGTTGCATACTTTCGTGCTGAATAATATTATTCTCGGATCACTGAAAGACAGTGAAAAAGAGAAAGAAAAAAAGAGGAAATACATTTTTTGGGTTAGTAGAGCATGTGAGGAAACAGCAGTGTCACCTTTCTCCATCCCAAGAGTGAGACTCCTAGATTCAGAAAGTCAAATCAAAGTGTTCCAAGCTTGGACTAGTTTTCCCTGCAGCTGAAGAAACCCTGCTACTGAGCTATGCCCTGCAAAACCCTGTTGTCCTTTTCCAAACACTTCATTTCTTATTCCACAAGAGCTGAGAAAAACGGCAGAGTAAACAGCTTGTAAATTTGGCATCAGCATTGTCCTTAATTTTATCTCCATCGTCTCTCTTCCCCTCTGGACTCCTTAACAGCATATCCCAGACTTTTACTTTTAAAATGTGCTCAAACCAGAATGAATGGCCCTTACAGGGATCAAACCTGCACCCTGGCATTATTAGAACCATGCTCTAAACTATTTAGCTAATTTATAATTATATTCTATTCTAACAAAATACTAAAAGCTAACAAAACAGGATGCCACCATAACATGTTCCAAAGGTCTGCATCAGAACTCAGCTGCACTCAACATACTTAAGCATTGTACCTCACAAAACTGAATTCTGTGCAAAACTGAATTATTTTAGGTCCTTAGAGCACAGAGAGAAAAAGTATCCCACCCATAGAACTGACAACAGATTACAACCAATTTAAAACCAATTTACAACCAACTGACAGTACTCACTTCACAGAATCAGAGAATGCCAAAGGATTGGAATGGACCTTGAAGACCATCCAGTCCCAACTTTTATTTAATTATCAAACCAAAACTATAATTTTCTTAAAAATAACATAACCTTTTTTTGTGTTTAAATGATCTGGACTAATCTTGCCAAAGACCTGAAACTACATCAGGATTTTAGGGTTTAATACAGTCAGCTCCGTACAGTTATTTTAACACATGTCTACAGTATTTTTGTATGTTTTATGTATACATACACATTCCAGTCACAAGCAATACCTGCATGCAATAAAAAATATAAAGAAAATGCTCATAATTTCTTGCCATAGCAGGGAGGGAGAGGTGGGCAGAAAGGGGAAGTGATACAAAAACAAGGGAAAGACAGTTAAAAAACCTCCAACGAACCTGGTATTAACTCTTCTTCCCATCTGTTACATGACTTCATAGCCCACCCGACATCAACTCACAGGAATGAAGATTTCATGGCAAACTTTCTCCATTAAGCACTAAATAAGCAATAAGGGCTTCATATCCATACGGTGTCTCAGAGGGTTGAAGGAACCATTTAGATATCAAAAGCATACCTATTTTATCGCTTCTGCAATTCTCCAAGTACAAAACACAGTTTTTTAAGGAGGCCAAACATCTCACTGATTGTCTCAAACATCAAGCATGATACTGGTTTATAACACTGACTATCCTTTTATGTTTGTTTGGTTTTTTTCCCAAATCAACAACAAAAATATGCCCCAGGGCTGCTAGCCAGATATTACTTGGACAAGAAAAGCTATTCTTTTGCTAGCATGGAACTGTGGGACTCTTCCTGAAATAGCTCAGTCATTTTATGTATTAGTGAGAAACAGTCAGGATTCTGTCACTCCCCCAAAAACTATTTCACAAAATGGTGCAAAAGTTTACTCCAAGCAAACAGCCCCTGAAAATCCTTCAAGAAATTTCTTTCTTAAAGAAAACAACATTTCAAGAAACTGACATCCATTTCAGAATACAGGATAAACTTTCGTAAGCTTTTTTCACTCTTAACTCCTCTTTTATAGCTCTTGAAGGTGCTTCAAAACAAAAGGAATGATCAGGTTTTACATTTTACCTCTACTTTCCTTCTTAAAGGAAACAATTACCTAGTCCAAGCAGCAGCAAGTTCTAGCAAAGAGTCACATCTGAACTTTCAGAAGAAAATATTTATTTTAACGTATCTCCACATAATTTATCTAATTTTTCTGTCAGTGCAAGAAAGAAATTAACTCCTGATGCCTGAAGTGATGCTATTTTAGGGCTTCAGCTGATGACTGAGTAGCTGAACTTAACATGAAAAGCATAGCATCATTCGAAGATATTCAGTTGGTTCCTCTATTTCTAAGATTGCTTTTTTCAACTTTTCATTTTTAATTCAACTCCTAGCTGAATTTAAGACAGCAATGCAGAGAGGTAATGTACAAGTTGTCTTTTAGCACAGTTGCTAACGATTCCAAATTAAGAACAGATATTTAGCACATACAGTTAAATTAGAGAATGTTTAACAAGCAACAAATCTGTGATCCTTTAAAGTGACTCATCTGAGTTGCTGGATGCTGCTGCATAACCACAAGAAATCACAGTCCCTGCTGTCACAAGTGTGATTTACCATTACCATGTCATCAATATCTTCTGCAAAATCACTGGTAACATTGTGCATGCTGACTTAATTCACTGAGTCAAATCCATTAGTCGTGCTTACTAGAAACTAGGTTTGGCCCTGTAAAACATTTCAACAAAGATGTTTTAATAACTGTATGTTTAGCTAGGGTGCTCTGACAAAGTTTAAAATGGTAGAGTCAAAACACATTCTTTCTCATGAATGAAGGCCTAGAACAATCATGCTAAACTCACTTCAAAAAAATCATGGCTAAACACTTGAGAATTTATGAAAATTAGACTACATTGCATCAAGACAACCACACTCAAAAGCACCAAAAAGAATGCCTAATCCATCTGAACTGAGTTTAGTATTTCACAAATTCCAGCATTGTTAAAAGGTCATATATTTCTTTCTCAACATACCAAGTCTATAGAAAACAACATTCATCCTGAAAATGTCTAACACATGAATACCAAAAAAATACTCAAAATTATAGATTTGTGCCACAACAAGAGGATCACTTGTGCATTTTATGCTAAGTATCTGGCCCTGAGCACCATAAATAAAAAAATAAACAAACAAAACCCAAATCACTCTGCATCTGGCCTACTTAAAACTGAAGAGCTGATGAAAAACATCTACTAAAAATAGTAGCACCACTACGGACTTATAAATAGAAATGAGCCTTCTCATAATGTTGGATTCACTAACAATGCCCCAAAACACTACGATTTCCAGCACAAAATGAAAACTTTAATTGCAATTAATATTCAACACAATTCAAAATACCATATAAACCAAGATGACAAATGGGCACAATAAAATGTACTGACAACACTGTGCAAAAATACAGCGATGGTCTCATGCCTTTAAGCACACTAACACGATTTAAAAGCACCCAAACAACCTCTTTAGACGAGCCTAGTATTTGTAGTGAATATTTTCCAGGTTAAAGTCGACCACGGTCTACTTACACCTGACTAGGGCGAACTGGGAGCTGCTGAGTGTTCGCACTCCATCAATGAGTAACCTGAAGGGCTGCTGGACACCGAATGCTGTGGGTTTACCCTGCTCGCTCCGCAGCCGCAACAGCGTCATCCCCAACACAGACTGAAAACGCTGCGCTTCAGCACCGAATGACCCACTTTAAATTCGAATGCTGAAAGCATCCACTGCCTCTCCGAAGCTGCCGAAACCCAGCCCGACGCTAAAATTAACCCCCAGCCCTGCATTCTCCCGCGATGGAAGCCGGGGGTTCGCTCACACCGGCACCAGCAGGACACACAGCTCGCCGTACCTCCGTGAGGATGGGTTTGGATCGCAAGGAGACGGGAAAAGCAAACCTCCTCCGGGCCCGCCCGCAGGAGAGGCGCCGGGCATGCGGGAGCGGCGGCCGTGCCCGCTCAGCATCCCCCGAGCGCCCTCATATTTTTTTTTTTTTTTTTTTTTTTTTTTTTTTTTTTTTTTTTTTTT
>JAHLSL010000117.1:1843860-1935702 GCA_025920805.1 Petroica traversi | reverse complement strand
AGGGACAGGCGGCGCTGGGGGCAGCGCAGGCGGCCCATAGATAAGGCTCTTATCTTTGAATGTCGGCACCCCCGAGTTGGAGTGGAGCCGACGGAGCGACCGGAGGGACTGGTTAGCTGTCGTGCGCCCGGATTCCACTTGAGTCCTTATCTTTGCAGGGATTAGCAGCCGAAAATCACAGAATCGCAGGGTAAGCCGAGTCCGAAGGGACCCACAAGGATCACTGAGTCCAACTCCTCGCCCTGCACAGAGTCACACCATGTGCCTGAGAGCATTGTCCAAACGCTTATTGAGCTCTGTCAGGCTTGGTGCTGTGACCTCTTCCCAGGGGAGCCTGTTCCAGTGGCCTAACCCCACACTCTTGGTGAAGAACCTTTTTCTAATAACCAACCTAAACCAACAACATCAGGTCATTCCCTTGAGTCATGCCACTGGTCAGCTCAGAGAAGAGATCCAGGCGTGATTGCTGTCATTGTGAAAATACAACAGAAAATCAATCAACCAGCCACTGTAAGAAACCCTCCATACCTTTGGGAAATGTGATCTCTAACCTTATAGAAACCAAGAACCTGTCAAATGCTTATATATGTTGTAAGGTTTGTCTGCAGTTCAGTGCTGCAGGCTAGATCCACTTCTTTTGACAAGAAATGAGTGTAGCAGGGAAACAGAGGAATAATGGTTAAAAGATAGGTCCAGGAAATATTGAGATAAAGGTCGCTCACTCCACCCTGCCTTGCTCACTCCTCACAATAAAATGTCCCCTTCAGTATTACCTCTCATTAATGGGAAGGGAGAGGAATTTCTGTAGGTGTGATGAGTACCTTGCAAGATCCTTTTCTTTTTTCTTTTTTTTTTTTGCCTAATCATTTTTTCTTAATCTAGGTTTGTAAATGCAACCACTTTATGCACTTTTATGCTTTTTACTCATTTGTTTAATTTTATTATCTATGTTTAGTATGTTTTGTTGTGCTTTTTGCAGTTATTGTACTAAAGATCACCTCAGACTTTCAGCAAGGTAAGTTTTTTTAGGAATTAACTGTTATTTTTCATTCAAATGCAAAGAGAAAGACTTCTGGATCTCAGTTGGCAGTCTGTATTTGAATTACCTGTCACCAAATAGGTTTTGTATAAGATGTTTAACACATAGCAAACCAAAGGCAACAATCCTCTGTCACAGCATATTTTGAAATAGACATAACTTGGAATAAAATGTTGTTGAATTTTAGCTAAACAGATTAGGAGCATAATTTGCCATAACACATGAACAGCCTCTGTTTTTCAGGCCTCAGCAGCAGTTATGAAATTATATGATAAAGTGAGTGTTATGTCTTGGAAATATAGCCAAAAAATAGAGACTAGCTTTCAGATAACTGAAGCCTGTGCAGGTTGTGTGTAACCATTAATATCATGAGGAAAGCAGAACCCTCAATATTCCTGCGTATTCCTGACTGAATGATTTGTTATAGTCCAATTAAAAATATGATATGTTTGATAGTATAACCAGCTGAGTCTCAGATCTGATAGCCATATATGCTCACAGAATCAGCCAGATTGCTGATTAGGAAAAGGGAGATCTGACTGCAAGGAAAGGCAATCAGATTGTAGCTCTTCTATTTTGAAGTTATGCTACTACAGACACAGGATGAGCAAAAAGAAGAGCAAAAAAATCTCCACACCTAATTTCCTTAAAACCTAGGTGTTAGAGAAATTTTTGACATTGGGCTCTCATCTCTATTAGATAGGTTTATTGGCACAGATCAGTTATGATACCTGGTAGCTCCAGCCAAGTGCCTGAAAAGAGGGACCATGAAAAAAGAAATCCCTGTGCAAATACACCCTTACAATCTAGTCTCCCCATCCATGATGTGACAGTCTGGAGCAGCAGCTATGTTAGGGGCTGTGGTATTGTCACTCTTTGTTGGTTTTCTGTTTCATTATCAAGTGATTGCTATGTAGTCGTTTTTACATCCTCTTAGGTTGGTTTCAGTGGGGGTTTTGAGCAGTTCTGTAGTTCATGTTGTAATAGTGTTGTTACAGTTCATGTGCCACAGGCTACTGTGCCTGTGCCTGGCTACTAATTTTTAAATGATAATTAAGTTGCCAGCTTTGTCTGTTCGAACTATTATTAATGATCAGATTGTTAGCTCCAGGTTTCACTATAATACATCTGTGACTTATACAACATAGTATAGAGTTCAGCTAAAGTTCAATTTGCAGCGTAACAATCCTGGCTACTTATGTCAAGCAAGTACTTTGCTACTTTCAAATATTATAAAATTTTCAGCATCAGAACTAAAGTACCACTGAAATCAATAGCAAAAACAGCTTTTAAAAATAATTTGTATCTGCTAATGCAACTTGACCCTCTCCTCAATCTTCTTGTCCCGTTGACAGCCCTTTTAGAATACTGGTGAGAACTGGGAGAGTTTAAGCTATAGAGAGGTGGAACATTAGGGAACGGAACCATCAGCTCTAAGAAAAAGGCATGAGGCAACCATATAAGAGAGGGGGGGAAAGGGATCCTGGGTAAAATCTAGCAGAGATGAGACATATCTGCCTTCAGATAAAGAATCTGTCAGATTTTTTGGGTCTCTGCCTCCTTTTGGGTGGCCTATCTCCTCTCTTCTGCTAGCTTTGTCAAAATACTATCTTACAGAATCTCACAGGAGAGAAAAAAGTGTTTGTTCTGCTTTTCCTGTTCTGCAGGGTTTATGGAGGGGATCCTGATGGATGAAGAACTGTTTCAGGTCCTACTGCAAGGACATCACATCTTGCATTAATCAAAGAAATTCAAGCATGGTTTGCTGAGAAGGCTTTATTAATCTGTACTAAACCCAGTCAGTAATTAAAGTGCTTAGCACAACATGCTTAGGCTATGTTTTCTAATCTACTGAGAACTTTGAGAGTCAAAATATATCATTGTGTATAATATCACAGTATTATTGATGGATGGCCTAGTTTCAGATCATATTAGTGAGCCAAACAACAATTTAATTTTAGGACGTGATAATCTTCCTCTGCCTTTGGACAGAGAATTGAGAGATTTGGGGATTTACATTCAGTAACCACTCAGGTATGACTTCAGACAGATTAAATTACATAGAAGTGGGCTTTGAAAGTCCTTCTGAATAAATTTGCACAGGTAATCTTGTTTTTGTAATGCTGTCCAAAGAGAGGACACTTAGCAGTGGAGACTTGAAAAAAAATGAGCTGAGCGTGGACTAATGGACTATTTTTTTCCAGACTGTGCAGACGTATTGCCCCAACTGTCAGTGGATCTGAACACAGGGAAGGACAGACAACGTTAGGTCATGTAAGGAAGGACTCTGCAGTTTCTTCAATACTGCTGTCGTGGTTTAACTCCAGCTGGCAACTATATACCATGCAGCTGCTTCTTCACTAGCCCTTCCAAACCATTGGGATGGGGAGGAGAACTGGAAAAATGTAAAACCCATGGGCTGAGATAAGAACAGTTTACTAATAGGAACAAAGTAAAATAAGGAAAAGGAAGGAAAACATTGGAGAAAAACTCGTGCTCAATTCAATTGCTCACCACCTGCTGACCAATGTCCAACTCATCATTGAGCAGAAATCAGCAGTTCCCAGCCAACTCCCCTGAGTTTAAATATTGACTGTGAGGTTCTACAGTATGGAATATCCCTTTGGTCGGTTCAGGTCATCTGTCCTGGCCATGCTTCCCCCTTCTTGTGCACCTGAGACACTGAAAAGTCCTTGACTCAGGATAAGCACTGCTTGACAACAACCAAAACATCAGTCTGTTGTCAACGTTATTCTTATACTGAATCCAAACCACAACTACTAAGAAAAAAATTAACTCTACCCCAGCCAAAACCAACACAACTGTTTTTCTAGCAGAGGCATGCCTCTCTGTCCTGAAGCTGAAGTTTGAATGGGAGCAACTGAGTTTCATGTGCAGGTAATGGAGTGCCTGCTCCACCTTCTAAAGGAGTGGAGCAGGTTGTGCCTAGGTTTCGGACAACATTCCACCTAAATTGTTACCTTGGACTGTGTTCACGTGTGCCTATTACAGGGCATTAAGGAAATAGTGCATGTAATCTTCTGGAGCAAGAAAAAGGGAAAGCAAAACACAGTAACAGTACTCATAATTTACATCCTGAAGCCTTCCTCATTTGTTTTTCCTCTGCTTATATTTAAGGTGGTATTTTTCAGTCTTTAGCTCTGCTGCCTCTGTAAAATTGTGTGTCAATAATAGGTTGTTTGGCAGAATAAGTAGCTAGCAACCAGTACAGGTTAATATTTCAGTGTTGTTCTCAATATGCTTATTCTCAGGTTTATATTCTTCCTTTCTGGAGAAAGGGTCTTCAGGGTTCATTTTGAAAATGAGTACTTCTTTGAGGCTGAAGGAAATGTAATTTCCTATTCAAAAATGCTATTGGTACTTGACAGATAATAAGTCTAATCTCATAAAGCCACATGATGTAAATTACTTTCTAAAGATCCTCAGCCTCCTACTGTGGCAAGAGTAGCACAAGAGGGATGCCAATGTGCCTGAAATCTTATTAATGCTGTTCTTTGGAAAGAGGATGTGTCAGTCTGCAATACCTGTGGAGGGGAGTTTAGGAAGGAGCAAGAAGCCTTTCTTGTCACTTGGCTTTTCCAGGGGATGGGTTGTGATACAGAGCTTCTTAAACTTTGCTAGGGCTGAGATGTGGGTGGTTGCTTCAGTGTGATCCCTCACCTGGGCAGTGAGGAGGTCTAAAGGCAGAGTGTCTCACTTAAGGCAGGTCACAGGTCTCTGATTTTCATGCTCGCATCAACTAATTGCTCTCACAGCAGCTAATGCTCTAAGGTGAAGTGTGGGCACTGCCAACAGTTATCTCTAGCATGACTCATTACATCAAGTAGCTGGATGTAAGATGAGCCACTTTCTGATACAAGTGTCTCAAGTATTTCTTCCTGCAGCAGAATATACACACATATTCCAGTAGTTGCACATAGTGCCTAAAGATAGACACTGAGATGTGCAAAGTCATTACACCCCCAGATCCCCTTTTGAAATTGAAGGAACTGCTTAAATACGTGTCAGGATGTGTTGGAGGTTCATATTCCTCTGCATGAGTGGTTCTCAAACCTCAAGCTGCAAACCCACAGCCAAAGGCATCCCTGGCTAGCTGAGCTAATACCTCAGCTTCTCTAGTTTGTAAGCTCTTAATGTCTGTTTCTCCCTCAAGAGTGAAGTAGATTGCACTGCAGGTGATCATATTGCTTCCCAAACAGATAATATGGATAGGATGTGATTAAGTATTTCAACAATAGGACAGGAAGAAAAAAAAATCACTTGACTAAGAAATTACAAGGCAAATATACACTTAGGATTGTCATATAACTTAGCCACCCCATTCCAATGTTAAAGCTGTTGTTAATTCTTTCTTACATGGTTCAGTTTAGGTGAATCCCCAGTGTAGGATATTTGAGCTCACCCTGCAGCAAGAAAAGCATGAAATGAAATCAGCAGTCAAGCTCCAAACATTTGTCAGGTATTGAAATAAAACATGTTATTTTTTAGAGTTGGCTTTTTTTTCCAGGATAATGTGATAGTGTTAGTGCAAGCAGTAATTGCTATTTAATATTCACTGCAGCAGCCGAATAGCACTGTTCAGCATATTTCATAACAGCCATGTAACCATATTAACAGGCTGACGTGCTGCTTTTTAAGGCATTATTTTTGTTCCATGAAATTAGCTAACTCCCTCCTACACATGTTTTATCAAATGACAAAAGCCTCCAATTTTCTAACATGCACATGAATCATTATTTTATGATCCTATGCTCCAAAGAGAACCTCTCCTTCCCTGGAAAAGAAACAACCCCAAAATCCCACTGTCTCTGATGTTAATGGGAGCTTTATTAGACTGTAACCCACAGCAGTTCACTAGTCAGCTCAGTGACAGAAATGTTCTTCTCTGAGCTCTTGCCTGTCATCAGCACAACAAAAGTTCTATCTTAAGAGCTTATTCATTTGGGAAGAAGAAAGAAGTACTTGTACTTTACTTTTAAACAAAAGACCATTTTGAATTTCTGTTGGCTTTTGGAAAGTGTTTTGAGCACACAGAATGCCTCTGGGCCGCTTATGAGCCAATTTCTTATATTTTGGCCATTCACACTCACATTTCTTTCCCTGAAAATTCTCTGTCATTTCCACTTCTACTGCCTTATCTTTCTAAAGAATATTATTATTTTTGATGAATTTCCCCTCAGGAATTCCTCTTTGTTCCATTTACAATTAACCTGTTTGACATATGAAGAACTGACTTTTTCAGATTTTGCTTCTTTTTTGTTTTGTAACAAGTTCCTCTGTCCCAGGAAAAGTGCTTTCACTCACAGTTACAGATTGTGAGTTTAATGAGTGCAAAAAAATAAACAATTTCAAACATTTAATGACTTTTTTACAGTTTATTATTGCTAGAAACTGATGATAAACCCTCTACCTGTAGCTAAAATTATCTTCCTGTTTTTCCTGAAAAACTTCTATTTGCAGTCCTTATACACATCAATAATTGCCACATTTTAGCTATATTTTTGTGTATAAATAACTATATATGCTTTGTTTTCTTTTATCTGTTTTTAGTATTTCTATGTTTAACTGTCCATGGTTTCCACCTAAACAAATTTCCTTGTGCATGGAAATATATCTACTAATGTTAACCTTAGGAATATGTTTAAATGCTTGTAGGACCAAATAACTGTTAGTTTCATGAAGCTTTAAAAGGAAGACATTATTTTTGCCATTCATGTGACCAGATCTATTGAAACTAAAATGTTTAAGTGAAAAATGAGAAGTAAAAGTTAGGAAAAGAAAAAAACACCCACCACCCTTGACCAGATATTTTAAGAGTGACCCTTTGTTACATTTTATTCTGCTAGAAGATGAAATATCTCTAGATTATTGTGCAGAACTGTACTGTAAGCAAGACAACATTTGCACCAAACTGGACTTTACCCAGGGAGTATTTGTAATGCTCATTCTTCAAAGCCTGAGACAGCAGATCAACAGAGTACTATTGTAACCTTCAATAAACAGAGCTGCAGTTATGATATTATTGGTATCGTCACCTCAGTTGAGAGTCAATGCCTCTCAGATTTTAGATTTACGTGGTTAATGATGCAGTACTAACAAAACCCCAACTGTTTCATGGGTAAGTTGCAAATGTGCAAAGTTCTCAGCCTCCAGTTATGTCCAAAAACATTTTCTGAACATAAACATACTGAACTCTAAGGAAATAATGTGTAAAACAGTGTCAGGTATAGAAAGGCAGAAATTGCTGACATGTTGCTTCACCAAAAGCTTTCAAAAAAAAACTTTGAAGGGTGTTTTGGCAAAAAATATTCAAAACCATTTAAAGTGGTGCTGAAGTGTCTTCGGTTTGGTCTTTTCATCTTATATTGCTTTAGAATGAGAAAGAGCTCTAGCCCTTGTTCCTGTCTGAATGACAAATGTTTTTCTGAAAAAAAATCGTGTGGGGAATTCTGAGTGAGTGAGTGAATTAAAAAGTACTAAATCATGCAAATAAAAAATGAGACAAGGAGAATTGTGCAAGTGGCAAGGAAACAGAAAATTTGAAATTACTAAACCATGTCCTTTGTTTTTAGTTTTTCTCCATGCTTAGCACATGGTCACACAGCTTGGTATCAGATTTTAAAACATCTACAGTCCTCCCTACCAAAACAATATGCACAAACCCATCAGAATAAACAGCAGAATCCATCTTTTGATTTTCTGTAATCCTTTTGATTTTCTGTAATCAGTTTTGGAAGGTTATGTATTCTGTTCTTTTAACTCACTCCTGTCTGAAAGACATCATGTACCCTTCCACCATTGTTCCTACAATGGCTTATTGTGCTATCCCCATGCAGCTTAGGTTTGTTTTCCAAAATAATACATATGGACTTCATTGATATATTGGGTACATCAGTTGGATCTTGTTATGTGAGTCACTCGAAAATGAGATTCTGTTTTTGAAGCTACCATTCAGTAACTGGCACAACACCTGTTTCTTCAGACTAGCCCCTCGTAAAGCCCCTTCTGGCTAGATAAAAATATATATAGCACATAACCTGTGAGGTGGCATATAAAGCAGATAACCTATTTTGGCTGGGATAGAGTTAATTTTCATCTTAGTAACTGGTATACAGTGCTGCGGCTTGGATTCAGTACGAGAGCAATGTTGACAGCACACCGATGTTTTTGGGGTTGCTGAGGATGGCTTACCCTGAGCCAAGGACTTTTCAGCTGTGCCAGGAAGCAGCTGCACGAGGAGCTGGGAGGGAGCGTGGCCGGGACAGCTGACCCGAAGTGGCCAAAGGGATATTCCCCAGGACACAACGTCACGGCCGGGAGCTTGGGAGCCGCTGCCGGCGAGCGCAGCTCAGGCTTCCAGGCGCTCCGCCTCTCCTGGGCAGGCTCGGGAAGGGCTGGCGGGTCGGGCAGCCAGCCCCCTCTCCTGGGCAGCTCGGTGTGCTGCACCTCCTGCTGCCGCCGGCGCATCCCGGGAGGCTGACACAGATTTCGGCCACCGGCGGTGCCGGCGCTGCTCCGCAGCATCCTCCCGCAGCATCCTCGCCGTACGCGGAGACACCGCTGTGTCCGCGGTGAGAAGTGACTGCGACAGCCACCTGTGGTCCAGCACAGCAATAAACATTGACTTACAAGGAAAAGCAGCCTCTCCCTTCAAGCAAAAGGCATCCTGGAAAGGCTGAAAATCAGAAACTCATGCAGAAGCTGGAGGTGAGATGACGATGAGTAAGAACAGCAAGCGCTGACAAAAAGTCTTCAGATGTGTGAAATATCTTGTCAGCGTTTGCCTGGTTGTCGTCCCAGATGAAACACTGTGCTATTCTTGTTCTTAGAGCTCAGTCTAACAATCCCAAAACATTAAGCTATAAAAAGAAAAAGAAGTATATGAAAAATTTAAAAATTTTGTGTCTGACACACAACAGCTGAATTTGAGTTTCCTCTTGCAGAGGCTTTAAAAAAGAACAGGAAAGGTTATTACCAGGTTTTTGTGCAGGAATGTTTCCAGAAAATAACACACTACAAGGGAAACCCTTAGTGTTATGCAGCCATCTTTTTATTTGAGGAGGCATTTTCATCATTTGTGTTACAGTGGACTGCAATTTTCAGAAAACAGGATTGTATTAAATAGGTCAAATTCACATGCATTACAGACATGAAAGGATTTTTGAGTTAGTGAAAACATACATTTTACAATAATCCTTACCTATGTAGATTAATTTGGATAAAGAAACTATCTAAACAGTAATTGAGAACATAATCTTTCTTCACATATGTATTAGAGCAAGATGCTTCATATGTAACAGTAGAGACAACATTTTATTCCCTTTTACATTAAGGTTACATTCCACTGTAATTTTTTTGTAAGAAATGGTTATGTAATTTTAAAATCATACAGATTCTCATGGACATGTACTTCATACAATCTTTTACTGGCATATATTGATAGTAATACAAGTGAGAGAACACTACTTATAGAGCCTCTACATAGATAAAAGAATGCAAATGAAAGAAGTAACAAAATTATCAGCTTCAAAAATCTAACCTTTGCTTTAGATAATGAAGCTTTTCTATAGATTTAGAAAATGTTGATAATAATTTTTAACTTAGAATTCTTAAACCTGATGAATGAAATCCCTAGAAGAAACTACTTTCACTTTAAAGAGGCTGTAAACAAAGTGTTGACAGCTCGAGATGCTTTATGTTAAAGCTAATTATTTCAGTTGCAAAGTCATGTGTTTGGTAGAGCTAATTTAAAAGGAAGAGAGGCTGCTCTTCTATGCTGTATCGAAATCTGCTCTGTATTACAGAAATGGGGAAGGAAATGCTTGGCTTTTTCAGTCTGTTATGGAAACCTAAAACTGTCCTCATTGTAAAGGGAAATCCCATAGGCCAGGTAAAGAGCATAGAGAAGTGTAGGCAGCTGGGGACTGCAACCTTTGTCAGTGACTGCGGGAGCTGGATTTGATTTCTGAAGTATGTTTTGATTGGTAGTTCATTTAGGAAACACAGCTGATTCTCTTTCCAGCACAAAAGAGAAACCCTTGAATCCACATCTCATTGTGTTGAGCCCACAAAACTGCACCTCTCTTGCAGGGACAGGCTTTGATTTTGAACTTGTACCTTATTGGAATTGTTGCTGGGGTTGTGGCTTCATTCACAACGACCTCTTTTGCTCAGGAACAATTCATCAAACTTCTCTTGAAACCCTCCTGCCTTGGGCAGGGTAACATCCTGTCACACACCTGCAGGCCAGGGAAGATGTGGTGGGTGTGGCATTCACAGAGAAAGAGCTGATGGAAAAGATCTCTTCTTCCTGGGTTCAGTGATTTCTTTCATCTTGTTTACATTAGAATCATGCTGCAATTATACATTTCCCAAGTATGTTCACTGTTACTTCCTTGCTGGGAATTACTGTCTTGTTCTCTTTCTGTGATTGCTCTTGAGGGGAAGAAACATGCAGGCAATTAATGGGTGGTTATTGAGCTCCAAGCTGGCACCTGCCACTGCACAATGGCTTTGACAACTTAAACGTTTCCCACACCAGGCAGTTGGGGTCTGAACACATGTGCCAGCAGATGTTGCCTGTAAGAATGAAGGGCACCTGGGTGCATTACTACCAAGCCTACAGTGTTCTGCAGATGCATTGTCTGGTGAAGACGTGCAGAGAATCATCCATCCTTGGCTCATTTCAGGTCTTGGGAAGCTTTGGAAAACATCCTCACCCTTGTTTTCCTAAACACCATCCAAGGACCTTCTAAAAGATACAGGATTTAAAAGCACCATGCTGAGTTGCTTAAGTTGCAAAGTTACTTGTGTTTGAAGGTGGTAGCTAGATTTCAGGAGGGCTGGAATAGGGACTCTCAAGGGTAAATTTTTCTTGGAACAATAATTTAACAAATGAGGCATTAGTTGAAGAGAAGAATACTTAGCTCACTCTAAATAAAATAATAAATTTGAAAGCTACATATGAAGTCTGAAGAATTAATAGGCCACATTTTATGCAGCTCTGGGACAGAGACTGAGAGGCAGGGGCAGAAAAACAGTTCTAGGTCATTAATGCTAAAAGGGGTTTAGACAGATGGATAGACTACACCTCCATGTATGGATAGTAAATAAATATTACTTGGATACTGTCTTTTATTCCTTTTATGCAGAAGTTGCATTCAGCTGTAATTAATTTTTAAGTATCTTTAAGTATCTTACTGATTTTCATAGCAAGAATATGTAAGGGTCTGTGAATGGAGAGCTGCAGAAGTGTGCATACACTTCCTCTGGTAAATTATTTTGTAAATATCCATAGATGCATTTCCATCAGAAGGTGGTAAAGAGCTCAAATCTGCAGCCAGCAGCAGCAGTAGACCATGTTCTGAGCACCAGGTTACAGCCTTCAAAGAGATCTCAGCTTCCAAAGGGGAAATTCTCAGACAAAGTTTGTTTTAAAAGTATTATCTGCCTGACTCTATGTGTAGACGAAGTAGAGCGAATTTGTTTATTTTCTTCCCAGCTCTTGGGATCTAAGCCTAGAGGGTTTTTTTGGTTTTTTTTTTGTTTGTTTGTTTGTTTTTTGTTTGTTTTTTTTTAATGTATGGTACAGGGAGTGGGTTCTGCTCTGGTTAAAGCTATTGTTTGTCCTTAGAAAGAGATTTTAAGTGAATCAAACAGTAACAAACACTACAACGTGAATGTATCAGGGCCAAAGTAATTAAATGTTCTTTCAACCTAAGCCGTAAATGTAAACCAAACCTTTCCTCTTCTTATTTTGAAGACATAACTTATGAAACATTTAGGGATAATTAGAGAAACATTTTTCTTTCTTGAACTGGTGGTGAAATATGAACTAATTCCCTTTTATTTTTAATTATATTAGGTAATTCTGAAAATCAATCAGATCAACTCATTTGTCATGGACAAGGCAGAGCTGTTGCTTTTTGAAAGGGAACCAGACTGCCTCAGGTGTGTTGATTATTCTGATATAAGAATGAAAACATCATTTGTTATCTGCACCCTCTATTCACAAGGCTAACAGATGCAGCTGAGGTGCTGTTTAAGGACAGAAAAGCGGAT
This sequence comes from Petroica traversi, assembly GCA_025920805.1. Lineage (NCBI taxonomy): Eukaryota > Metazoa > Chordata > Aves > Passeriformes > Petroicidae > Petroica > Petroica traversi. The sequence goes on along the minus strand of JAHLSL010000117.1, from coordinate 1,923,581 downwards.
AGAAGTACAAATAATAAAGCAACAAAGCAGCAGATAAAAAAATTATATTGTAGGTAAATAGAAATGTATCAGAAACTCTTCTGTTTAATTGGTACCTTAGTAAAAAGGAGTTCAGCTGAGTTCTTTTCATCAGACAGGCACCATAGAGAGAGACAATCAGTAAAGAAAGCTTTAAAAGAGGTCTCTTTTAAGAGAAAGCCATCTCTTGAGGTTCTATTGAATTATGGCAATGTTTTTGTAGGCTCTTCTGCTTGAGGAAAAAAAAAACCCAAAACAGAAAGAACTTGAAAACTTTTGGTTTTATAGTTTGAAATCCTGTGTATTGGGCACTGGGAAAGAGTTACAGTAAGCCTGAACTTTTCACATCTCATTCACAAGTGATGAGACAGGATAGAAAGTTAATATTTCACTTGTGGCTTGGTTCTACTCTATTGTGTTTTATTATAATTACACTGGTTTGGGAGTGAAATTACTGATGAAGTGGTGCATGATTCCCATGTCAATATAAAACCTCTACAAACAAGGATTTGGTTGCTAAAATACACACATCACAACATACTATCCTATCATTTACATCTGACAAGACATATCCAGTATTTTGGTTGGCCATCAAATAAAACAGAATAGCCAAGTTTCCAATAACTTCACTCTCCAAAGTTTAAATGAGACTTCAAAAGCTGTAGAAATGTAATACAGGATTAAGAAGTCCTATACATACAATATCAAATCTTTCAAAAAGGAAGAACTCTGAGTGCAATTGCTTATTATACTGACTGACATAGTTTCTGGAAATTGCTTGGGATTTGCTATGAAGACTTTAAAAATCTTTTCCATCTGTTCTTTCTCTGGGTTATTTTAGAGTGAATTTAGAGAGCTACATCTACAATATGTAATGGCCACAATGCATATTTAATATTTGGAATAAGCATTTCTACTATACAGCTATTTTTAAAGTCATAGGAACATTGATTTCCCTAAATAGGCATCCAAAATAATGCTAGGACTCAGAGTGACTAAAGAATCACATGGATAATCCTGGCTAAATAATGGTCTGAGGAAAGAAACATTCAGTTGATCAATAGTTACAGAAGGCTGAACATTGTCTTCTTTTTCAATGCAGATCTCAAGCCTGGGAAGAGGAGTGAGTTTTTTTCACCAAGACATACTTGAGCAAAGCAGGATCCCATCCACGGAAATAATCATCCTGCAAAAACTGATCATCTATCCCACAAAAATTAGGAGGCTGCACATCCTGTGGTAAGAACAGGATAGTTATTACAGGTTTGTTATTAGCTGGCCAAGACGCTGACACTGTGCAAAACACGCTCAGTACAGTAAGTGAGATTAGTTAAGTATGGCTGTGGATTAGTTAAGTACATGTTTTCCTCATACTGACTTGATTACCCAAGAGATGGGGGACACCAGACCTTTTCTTCAGCTTCTTTTCAGGGTCAGAGGTGTGGTGTCAAGAGAGTACTTCCATACCCTCAGAAATGTCCAGAGTAGAAGTGGCAGGGTGGCACAAATCTTCCTTATTTTGCTCCACCTGTCTTCTGCAAACAAAGTAACAAAAAAATAGAGAGAGAAGGTGGTAGGATCTTGAAAAAACCCTAACAAATTCTAGTATACCATGGTGTGTTTTTGCAAGGAGGTGTATACAAGTTGTATTCCCTGGCTCCTCTCTTAGGCCCAGGACCATCATCTCCAAGCTATTGTATGTAGCTGCTCAGTTCCATGACAAACTTGCTCAGCCTCAGCTTCTTGTCCTCTGTCATCTCCAAATATAGTGCTGAAGCAAATTGTTATTTTTCTTTTTAGACACCAGATGCAGATCCAGGCATGCCTCCAACTTCATGTATTCTTGAACAGAAATAATAAGAGGGACTTTCTGGGAAGAGTAAGTGCTGAGTCCAAAGGGCAAATGTGCTTCCAGCTCCATTTATGTTATACTTACACAAGACTCAGCACACATTACAAAACTTAAAAAAACCATATATATATATATATATATATATATGTATATATATATATATATATATAGGAAAGTAAGACTAAGCCCAACTGCAAGTTGTTTACTATCAGCACAGAGAAGCAAATGGTTATCAATGCACTAGTTTCCAAATAAATGTCAATAGCCATCATCTTTAGCCCGTCATGCTTATCATAACATTAATAGCATCATCATATAGAGTGGAGGGTGACATCTCTTGCCCAGAAGGAGCACCCAGGCCCAGGAAATGGCCCTTGGGCTGCTGAGTTCACTCCACCCCATTGCATTTTGAATAAATATGATACATGGAGGGAAGGGAATGAAGAGCTTTATTTGCCCATGTGTGGGCTGTGAGGAAAAGCAGACATCTCTCTGTAAGAGAAACCCCATGGGACAGATGAGAACTAGACACTGCTCTTACAAGTCTCTCCAAAGAAATTAAGTGCTCAGAGTGTTGTTAATAAATTCCTGTTTGTTTGAACTGCTTATTGTTGAAACTGATGGTGATAAAACTGCCTTTACTGAAGAATGTAGCAATCAAAATAAGGCCTTTAATCTTTTTGTGCCAGCCTGGAACTTGCTAGTGGAATTTCCTAATGCATTTCCCAACCATCATTTATTTGCCCCTCTGTCACATGCATCAGGGTGGTTGTTAGAATTGAGGGACATGGAGGTATCTGTGGGTGCAGAAGGGGTTGAAGCAGATGTTTCTTGATGTGGCTGTGACTGCTAACAGAGAACAGAAGGCAGGAAAACAAATTTTATCTCCACAAAACTCCAGCACTGACAGTTCTCAATCTCAATCAAAGTGGGATCTGTGCTCCAGTCTAAGTCTGGATGAGAGGGGAAATAAACAAAGAACATGGGTCTGCAGATGAATTAATTGGTGACCAGGTGATTGTGGAGTACTGGGTAACAATGGGATAGTGACCAGTCTGCATGATTAGTGACAGGTTGAGAAGGCAGTGGGTATTGCAGTCACGTGAGGGTTTGGTGGGCACCAAGACGTGTTGTTAGCAGTAATTATTAGAGAGGTGCAGAGGTAGCAAAGTCCTTGTTGAAATAGCAGAGCTTGTTTTGATAATGATTTGAAAGAGCTTTTTGTGCCATGCATTGCTGACCTCTCTTACTGCACCAAAAGGCTTAGTTCTGGGGGTCTCCTGGCCCACATCTTTGCCAGCACTTTACTGTCTGATTTATTCAGTTGGGCCTCAGAAGAGAAATACACGTGGAGAACCACAAGAAAATCTAATTTCTGATATAATCTGTGAGTCTGCTGAATAGGAAGAGAAATACTGACCAGTTTTGATGCACAAAAAGTCAAATGACCAGAAGAGCACCCAGTAACATCCACAGACACTTGCATCCAGCAGCATTGCTGTGCTCTTTTCTAGAAGTAAATGGAGTATGACTAGTGAAGCAATTGGCCCCCATAAAAAGAGAGAAGTGACATTTTGGGAAGTCAGCTAGGCTGTTCAGACTTGTTGCAATTTGGCTTCTACCATGTCATGATCTCCATGGTCACAAAACTGTCTTGTAAGACCTGGAACTAAAGATTAATACCATAATTGCAACAATATTCAAAAGAAAGGAGTTTGGGGGTTTTTTCCATTCTGGAAGACACACACAGCTGATCCACAGACAAAAAAGCAAAAACCCATGAGCAGTACATATTCCACATTAGATGTACTCCAAGTGATTAACACTGAATGCAATACTTGCTTTGGTTTTGTATCATGAGCACTGGGCAGGCATATTTGGCATGGACTTGGATTTGAGCTTGGATAGAATCTTTTGGGAAACTGAACCTTGTTTATCATCCTGAAATTCAACTGTCCTTTACACATAAACATGTAACTGAAAACAAAGTTTGTTCGTGCAAAGCTTCGGCTGATTTATTGAACTCCAGATAGAAATGGTATCCAAAGATCAGTGAATCTGGTGAAGGTAGGTCTAGTCATTTGGAGTGGTTTTATGTTGACAAACATGGTTAAGACACTCTGGGGCTGACCATCCCCTTTGTGGAGCAGACAGCTGTTCTCCTTGGCTCTGCTCTCTATCTCTGGGCAGGTTCTTCAGTCACACAGCAAGAGGACAGATCTGCAAGAACAGTTTTGTGCCTCCCCAAGTCCTGAGGTCTTCCAGATCTGTCTGAGGTCTGGCAACTCCTGTAAGAAAGGATTAAGGGGAAGAACAAAGTTTAGGAGTCTAGAAGGAGATCAAGGATATCAGCATCAATATTTCAGCAGTCCAGGTCTGTAGCATCAGTCATCCTTGAGCGAGGACAATGTTGTATTATGGGTATCAGAGGCCCTCCAGTGATTGATTGAAGCAAGCCTATGACTAGTTTTAGGCTCAGTGAGTTTATTTTGACCCTTAAGGTGTGATTTGAGAATGTTTGCCCATAAGCAACTCAATCAAAGAATGCCTATGATAAATACTGAGGAATTAAATCCTTCCAAGTCTTCTTTTTCTCGTCACATTTCTGGTGCTGAAGAACCTGGATTACTTATTTCTATCAGCCACTTCTGACTAGTCTTTAGAAACACCTGTATTCAGATTGGTCAGTACTTCCATGGCATAGCTGTATTTAGGAAGTTCTCCTGGTACCTGACCATTTAATAGAAGTTGATTAATGTAATTTTTTCCCAGAGTCTTCTGTGCTTCATTTATATGCCTAAGTAAATTCTGGCAGAATGCAGATATGAGAGATCTGAATTCTGATGTGGAGTTTCATTTTTGTCACTAAATCCTGCCCAGCTGCTGAAGGTTTTAAGCCAGTTGTCCAGATGTTGCTTTCTATGCCCTTCCAGGCCAAAGTTGCTGAAGTTGTCCATTGCCTCCACAGTTTGTTTGCTTTCTTGAATGTCTTACATCTTTGTGGTTTGGGCAAGGAAACTGAGTTTTCCTCTTTGCTCAAGAAGCCCTTGAGTAAGTACTGCTGTCACACCTGAAGTTTGTTGGAATACATTTAACATTTCTCCTAGCCTAAGAGGACTTAATCAGTTTTGTATATGAAACTATTTTAAATGTAAATTTGTTGTTTTTTTTTTAAAAAGGCACATGCTATAGAACCTCAAATCCTTTCATTCAGAAAAATATAATGCACAAATTTATGTAAATACGTGATAAAGTCAGGGACTATAATCATGGGAAATGTTACAGTGAGAGCAATAGGGTTTCACCTCTAGGCTTTTGAATAAGGGATTTGGCATTATGTGGACAATATGCTTATAACTTCCACAAAGTTTAATTAACCAGCCACTTCATTTTTAAGCTTTAACCCTTTCTAGATTAACTGTGCTTCATCCCATCGTTTGGTATGGAGAAAACCAGAACAAAATGTCACAATGTGGACATAGGGTTTTGTTACAACGATTAGGCACAAAATAAATCTATTTGTTTTCCAGTGGTCAAAGTGGGGTTGGAAACTTTATATTGGTTGTGGCCAAAAAGTATTTCTGAGAGGACTTTTGGTCACAAAGGGAGGCTATGTACTCACATGATTGGTGTGGCCTGTGTATATAGCACAATGGGCAGCAGAAGTTTTCCCTAAGCTTATTACAAATTCTCATGCATAAAATGCATTAATAGTTTTGAGTTTCACAAAATCTAAAAATTAAATGTAACTGAGGATTTTGAAGCTGTTTTTCTTGTTAAATGGAATATAATGAATTTTTAGTACTTTTTTAATACCTTTGTTTTAGTACCACAAAAAATCTACACCAGCAATGAAATGCAATATTATGGCATTAATAAACAAGGGTTCTTTAACAATAAAAAACTAGTAAGAATTATCCTGATATTTTATTAAACCTTTTACAACAGAAATATTTATATAATTACATGCAGAAATGAGAAAAGTATTAAATGGGCCCAGGCAGCTGCTGCCTTAGTAAGACATAAATCAGTACACCAGACAATTGCTGGAGAATTTTCTGAAATGACTCACTGGGAGGGCAGGGTGTTGAAGGATGAGGTTGGAAGACAGACAGCAGAGTCATCATTAAATTTGAAGCAAAAGGCAGATAAAATCCGTGAAATTGCTGGTCTTCAAAAATAACTGTTAACCCAGACTATAGAATCATTTGTTTTAATTTGAATAAGCAGCTCCATTTTCCTTGGAGTCAGCAACACAAATTGTCAGACAAGGATTTTAGACCATATTCTGGCATAAACTGAAGGGAGACTTGAAACTCAATTAATTGAAACAAAATCCTAAAAAAGAAAGCATTAATATAGCAGATTAATTATACATATATATTTTTAAAGATTGAGTATCGTTATGAGGTACATTCTATGGACTGGCTATTGGGCTTTGACATCTTTGATCAGTCTTTGCTAAGGAAGTGATTGCTCAGACAAATTCCATGAAATCAGACTTCAAAGCCAGTGGCCTAAAAAACCTGCTTTTCTAATAAAGTATCTTAAAAGGGTGTTCAGGAACTTGCTTGGATAGTCTTGTGGCATGATATGCGTGTTTATTTCATGCACTGAACTTGCCATGTTTTCTTTGCTTCCAGAAGGTACTTTTATTCAAAGTGTTCTTATCATAACAAAATCCCTGTAATTTGAAAAAATAGGCACTGTTATTGCAAAGCATTAAGGGATAACAAGGAAGAGATTCAGATTTGAAGTGTAGTTAGGAAAAGAACTAACAACCAAGAAGTTGAAAGAGCAAATAAATTTAGAGGATTCATAGCCTGTAACCACCAGATGTTGAAAGACCAAACAGCACAATGTATGGATGGGCATGGATTTGGTTTCCTAATGATCATCACAGGAACAGCCTTGTTCTTGTGCACTTCTTGGTGCAGAAAATGGGGAGAAAATGTTACAGAGATGTATCAACTGAGTGTGCAAGGCTTATTTAGCCTGCACAGAAGATCACTGAAGGTCATCACCTTCAGGACTGTGCTAGGCAGGGCTGCTGTGCTAGGAGCAGGAAATGTGGGGAGGTGGCACAGGGGAGGTCACAGTTTTCTTTTCCTTGGTGCTCAGATAGAGCTGGAGCAGCAGATACTGCTGAGACTAGCCTTGCCATGAAGACACAGGACTGTGTCAATGGCAAGCAACAAAAACCATGGAAAGGAGCGTGAGAAGCAGAACACAAGCCCTTCCAAAGCCACCAGAGAAATGTCAATAAATTGCCCAACAATAATGCTTTGTTGTATATGTTACCTCCAATAAAGGTCTTGGTGACAACTGACCTACCCAGAGACTGCTCTCCAGAAAAATTCATCCTGCCCCATATGTCATCCCACACAGTAAAGACTGGTTGTGGAGGACATGACTCTAAAATTAAATTTTTATACTTCTTGGATACTGTGGTGGGGAAAGAAGTTTGTCATAGGCCGTAGAGACCTACTGTTACTGAGTTTTTCTGCACTAAGGTTGTGCTTTCCACCATGAAAGCCCATTTCCTCTGTTGAGCATCTTTGCAGCTGTTTGGCTTGCTTGCTCTTCTTGCCTCTAGTAATTTTCTCTAGTCATGGTGGTTGGGGTGGGCCTTGTAGCAGTCTATGTCAGTCAGTGATTTTCTTAAAGATGGTACAGTGACATGTGGAATCCACACAGAGTCCTTGCCAGATAAAAAATGAAGGTTTCCTAAAAGGAGTCTTTTCCTTTCTTAAAAAAACCCTCTTCACCCAATGTTTTGCTAATCTATGGCTTTAACCTTTAATTAGGGTGGCCATTTGCTCTGGGCACATTGGACACAGTGGATTTGCCTATGGTTTTCCCCACAGAGTAGTAAATACCTGACTTTCCCCATCTTTAGGAGCCCAATGATTTTCAAGTGAAATATCCCAAAGTACAGTAACTAAGAACATGAATTAGGTCTGTGTAGGACTGCCCACTGATCCATGTGCATCAGCTCTCCAAAGATTCCTCTGTGAGCCATCAGGGCTCAGATGGAGACAGTGGCCAGACACCCTGGACTCTCAGAGGGGAGCTGTTCTTGCCCCAGGCCATCAGCCAGACCTCTGCAAGGCAAAGGACAATTGCTTAAGCTGGCAGTTATGAGAAGTACAAGCTGGTGCTGGATGCAAAGAGATTAAAAATATATAATTATATCTTTATTTCTTCAAAATTTACAGCAGCCATCGCCAAGCTAAACTTCAGGTCATAGAAGTAACGGCTCATGCCACTGCATGTGAATGGCACAGGAATTTCACTTTTTATAACTCTAGGGGAAATTTTCAAAGAATACTAGCCCATGTTATCTGAAGTCCTGCTGGTTTTTTGCTGTTTCTAGGAGCCATTATCATGGCACATTCAGGGGACATTTTCACTTCATGACCTGCACTGTGCTTTGCAATTTTCCCCAAAATCTCAGGGCTGCTTTAAAGCATACTCATAGGTTATGAAAGAATGTTTTCCTAGTCACTTGTTCTTACATTTCGGCCCTGATGTCCATACATGAGATTCTTAGATATACGTCTGCAAACATACACAAAAACATATACACTCATATTTATATATGAATGCATATCTATATGGCGACACACACATTATCTTGTTTCTCAAGAAAATAAAACACATCAGAGATCCTGATAAATATGCAGTCATAGAAAATGGCCAGATAGGTCATTGTATTAGGAGTAAAGAAGAGCAAAACCATTCCTTTTGCACAGGAGAATGAAAAGTAAACCCTTCAACCTTAAATCTAAACCTTTGTGTTATGATCTTTAGTCATAAATGCAGACACCCTAATGGTTACTATGATTTTCCTTTTGGGAGGTGGGGGAGGGGGTGCATGTATTTAGAGAATTTCAGGACTAATCTTAGAAATGCTTATTGTCTTAGTGACCAGTGTGGCTGCTTTTTTGCTGTGTTTTTTGTTTTTGTAAAAGCTAAAAATAATTTAATTGGTTTGTGTTAGCAAGAAATGCTTGGGTTTTCTTCTGTGCTGCCATGTGGCATAGTCTGGGATGTGGGTTTTTAATGGCCTGAGTAGTTTGTGCTTTGTCCCCACAGTATCATCAACACCACCTGCTCCAATGTACCCTCATGTTTGTACAAGGAAATGAAACCTCCAGGCACTGCAGCCTTTCTTTTAATAACTCTTCCACCTGCCAGACCTGAGTCAAAGTTAGACTATACAGCTTTCTAGTGTTGTGTGGTGCTGGGGCAGAAAGCAGAATTTAAAAACAATTGGGGTTGCTCACATGTGCATTAGGTTCTTGCCATAACCCTTTGTGATTCTGTTTTTTATTTATATTTCAAGACTCCTTCCACTGAATCTCAGAGGTACTACCTTCACATGTTAAAAAAAAAATAATTAAAAGATATTCAGGTGGGGAACAAAGCTCCCAATGTCTCACTTTAAACAAGTTTATGGACAAAGGGAACTTGGAGCTGAGTAAGAATTTAGAGAAATCAAACTGCAGTTGCTTGCTTACACTGTCATCTGGAAAATTTTTTAAACTTATTGCAGCAGTAGTGGAAATTATATACTTGGTGCTACAGGTCCCTGAATCAGCCAACCTCTTGGATTTGGGAAGGGAGAAAGGCAAGGATGGGGAGAAAAGAGGAAAGATCACTCACCCAGGAATGATAAATTGCCTGGCATTTTTATTCTGTTTAGTGTGAATCACCCTGTAGTACTACGTCAAAGTCTGAAGAATAAGGCTGGTTGTGTCCTATCCCAGAATATGTGAAGACCTTTATGCTCTGCTATGCTACTGGTTCCTGTTTCTTTTGATCAAGCCAGACAGTGCTTCATGTTTTAGTCTGTAAAATTCTGGCTTCCAGACTTCCTCAAGGAGCAGATTTCAGTTCAGGAAGGAAAGTGAGCAGTGTGACAGAGCCAGTTGCATTACACAGGTCACTTAATGTGTCAGGGCACTGTAGAAAAGTTATCTCTTGCAGATAATGATATATTCAAAAAAAACCATCTCTTCAGCTGTATTGTGTTTATATATTACAGACAATTTGGATCCACAGAGTTTCTGAGCAAAAATTCTTTATGAAGATGAGAGTAACTTTCTGCTTTCAGTTGCTGAACCTTCCTTCCCAATCTAGATCACAGTAAAACTTCCCATGCACAAAAGGTTTTGCTGCTGACTGGCACTTTTAAAAGCCTGTGACTTCTGCAGTTAAAGTCTTGTGTCAAGATTCATGCATTAATGGGCTTCCATTACACTCCAAATGAAAAGTAAGGCTTTTATTATGGTTGGTCCTACTGTGCTAAGTTTGCTTGCTCTGTCTGATACCAAGTTCCTTTCATGTTTTACACTTACAACCAGAAGAGCTCTAGTCATGTCTTTTCAAGGGGCATTTTAAATCATGTTCCACTGTTTTTTTTTTCTCATTTAATAATTATTTAATAAGTATTATTTAAGAAATAAAAATTAATATTTTATTTGTGTATGAGTCAGTGAATGACTTAAAATGGTTTTTTTACTATGAGATTGTCCATTGATCAAAAATTAATTATCCATATAAAAAAATCTCAATTCATTACTCCTTAAATGAAAATGGCAATTACATAATATGAATGATAGAAAAAGTAACCCAATCTCTATCTCCTCTGAATGTAATAAAGCACAGATTTATGTGTAAATGCTCAGGAGTGCAAGGAAGGTTTTGCTTTCCACTCTGTGCATGACTATCATCTGTTCGCAGAGAAGAGGCACAGCTATGGAGCTGCACTACTATCTCCATGGCCAGACCATTTCTGCTAGGAAATAAATCATAGAATCACTAAGGTTGGAAAAGACCTTCAAGAAAATTGAGTCCAACCTCTGACCAAACAGCCCAACTCCAACTAAACCAAAGAATGAAGTGCCATGCCCAGTTCTTGAACACTTCCAAGGGTGGTGACTCCACCATCTCCCTGGGTAATCTGTTCCGGTGCTTGACCACTCTTTCTGTGAATTCCTTCAGATGTCCAATCTGAAATTGCCCTGATGCAGCTGGATGCTGTCCTTTTATCCTGTCACTGGTTGCCTGGGAGAAGAGGTCAACCCTATCTTGCTACAACCTCCTTTCAGGTAGTTGTAGAATGATAAGGTTTCCCCCAAGCCTCCTCTTCTTCTCATATGATTTATTCTCCAGACCCTTCCCAAGCCTTGTTATCCTTCTCTGGACATGCTCCAGCATCTCAATGTTTTCTTGTAGCTAACAGAGCTGAACACAGGATTTGAGGAGCAGCCTCACTAATCCCAAGTACAATGGGACAATCACTGTCCTGGTCCTGCTGGCCACACTATTTTTTATACAAGCCAGGATGTCACTGGCCTTCTTGACCAGCTTGGAACACACTGGCTCACATTCAGTCATTGACCAGCAGCCCCAGGTCCTATTCTGCTGGACCCCTTTCCAGTCAGTGTGGATATTTAACAAACTCTCCAATTGACCTCCTGTGATTTCCCTGCCAAATGGTTGCTTTGTTGTACTCTACCCAACACCTTAAAAGCTCATCTAATAGCAATCTTAATAAAACATATTTATTCTAAATCAGTCATTCACCAGTGTCCATGCTGGGTTTTCTCCATGCTTACCCTAAGTTTTGCTTTAGGGATTTTTTTTGGGGTATGTATACAGTAACTACAAGCAGACACAGGGTTGGCAAGGTATAGAAGAGCTAAAAGAAACATTACTGTACCATGATAAGACATGAACTATGGATCTGACTCAGGGACCAAACTTATGAGTGAATGTGGCTAGGAACTGGAGTACAAAAGCCACCATAACCAGCCAGTTAATGCCACTGGATGATGAAAACCATGCTAATTACATGCTTGTATTTGCCTTTACAGCCATAGGAAATTTGTGGTAAAGCACAAACTGAAAGGCCAGCACAAAAACACCATCAGTATCTCCAAATGCGTGTCAGATTATTACAAAAGCATAAATAAGTCATTTTTCAAAACCCTTTTTTAAAAAAAAATCCACTTTGCTGTCCAAAAGAATAAGAAGTCCGGAAGCTGTAGCTGATAAGTTCGTGAGCAGCCCCTAACATGCAATCCATATTGTCCTGTCCTAAGAGGAGATGGGGAACTGCTGTCAGAGCTGCTAATAGAGACCAAATGGTTCCTGAAAGTACAGCCTGGGGCACCTTCTTCAAGCCCTGCTAAGACCTGAAGGGCATCAGTGTGCCAGGATACTTCAGCAGGAGCAGAAGGAGAGAGCTGCAGTGCATGTCCTGCAGGTAGCCCTGGAAGCAGGAGCTTGCCTTCTCCGCCCATCAAGGCAGGATGCTAAGGCATGGAACAGTGTTTTTTATTGTCCTGAAGCCTTGACTAAGCCTCCAAAGTTTCTGAAGTCAGACCATTTTGCAAGATTAAGCAGCAGAGAAGGGTTATATACTGCTTCTTGAATTATTTATAACTTTCCGGCTATTCTCTCAGCTACTTAATGGTTTCTAGAGAAGAAACAGAAGAAGAGAGTCTGTAGATTTTACTACACATCCTGGACTTTGCCTGCAGCTTATTTTAGAGGTTGTCCTTGGCTATTTGCCTGGAAGCCAGTTCTTTTCAATAAACCAGGCAAGGCTTGGAACATATTTACAACTTTTCTTGAGATCCCCAACTTGATGCGAGCTGTCAGATGTCCCTTGGGAAAATGGTGCAGCCAGAGTGGGAAGTGGTAAAGGTTGTCCAGCACTTGTGCTACTCCCTGTCAGTCCCATCTTTGTGGATCCAAAGGAGTTTCCTGTAGTGAGCAGGAAAATTCCCTAAAATACCCGTGGTTTTTGCGGACAGACTGTTACCTTTACAGCAGGCTGGGATCCTTCCCATAACATATTAGGATGCTTTTATAGGACCTGTCTCCCTTCAGCTCTCTGGGCTGGAAGTTGTTTTGTTACTGTGAATTTGAAGCTTGGGGTGTGAAGATTGTGACCAGTGGCCCAAGGGATTCCCTGGGCTGCAGCCACAGCAGCAACCATTTGTTTTCTTTTGAGAGCTGTGGATGCCCTGAAGGCAGCTCAAATCCACCAGTTGACTACAAGCTACAAACCACAACCCCTCTCCACTGTTTTAGAGCATATACCTGTCAGGAATATAAGCCCTTCAGGCCCTAGTTGTGTTTTTCCATATTTTGTCTAGAATTTAATTGTTTTTTTTATTTACCCAGGATTTGCCTAAAGGATTTTGCTTGTATTTTGGCATCCCTAGAGCTCCAGCTGCAGACTTCCCTTCTGGGGATACTTTTCACAGGGGTGGGAGGTCTTTTGTACTTGTTTAAAGTATCTTGAGTACCATAAGAGGTGTGCAGAAAATATGTTGTCCCTTTCTCTTATTGTCAAGAAAGTGTGGATGAACCAGGTTAAGAAATCACAGAAAAAATGTTTTATCCCTGAAGCTGTCCATGAGAGTGCTGTTTTCATGTCCGAGAGCACTTCCCAAAAAGTATGTCTAGAAGGAATTTTAGATAAAATTGAGGAGGAAGAAGGACATTTCTTCACTTTGTTCTGTGTAAAACATTAGACCCCATGGTCTGTTCTGTCGTCCTGGTACCTTCAGGCAGAGAAAGACTGATCAGATTGCTAACACAGAGCTAATCACCACGCTAGCGCCAAAGCCTTACTTTTCCAAAACACACAGGAAAAGTCTTGAAGCTCCTACAAGAAGCTGAAAACTACTATGGAGAAATGTTCTTGGATAGATGCTGTAAACAAAGAAATCGCTCTTCACACTTCCCAGTCTTGAGTAGATTCAAATCTTAGTGAAGACAAAGAAACAATAACCAAGAAAACCCCAGCCATATGTGTCACATATGAAGGTGGCCTGTAAAGCCCCAAACTTATTTATGGGTATGGTCAGACATCATGGATCCTGCCACATCTGATGACTGACCTCTCAATTTCTGTGAAGATTGGGGGTTTTCCATAGGCTGCCTGTTAGACAGAAATCTCCAAATTCGGCAGTCCAAAACCTGGCTCAGCAACTGTTTGCCTGCTCTACTTAGCCTAAATAACCAGGCTGGAAGGATAGTTATTATTGCCCTGTGGTGTCTAGTAAGATGTCTTTTCAATATGCCCCATGATAAATTTACACAGAGGACCTCAGCTGTGGTGCACGTCAACTTTTACTCTCGACACAAGACGACTGAAGAGATCTAAAGGGACCTGAACATCTTAAATAAATGGTGGCTGTCCCATTCTCAGGCTGCTGCTGCATGCTGCAGTTAAGCCCTTCCAAGGTCAGTAGAAGGTGCATCCTGCAGGAATATGACCTAGGCTTCACTGAGGGGTTAAGCATGCCGATTTCAGCAGGAAGAGAGAAAAAAAGACGGTTTCTTATTGCCTGGGGCTTTGTTATAAACAGGTACGTCTGAAAACCATTTTCTAGCAGTCCACAGCTACAAACACAATATTATTTCTAGAAACCACCCATGGCCTCAGTGCTGAAAGATGCAGAGAGGCCTCAGCATTAGGAACATCAAGTTCTCTTGTTCCAGACTGCGGTTTCCTTACACCTTTCCATTTTGGCATAAGTTTGCAAAGCCACTCTCCATTTTTAATATCTAAAGGTTAGCTGACGCACAAGCATATTCTTGGGAAATGGTGTAGCTGCAGTTCCAATAGGCATAGCTGAAAGCGGGAAAAGTAACATTGCTGTGTATCTCAAACAAATGGGGCGACAAACTGCATGGGCCAGGAAATACATTTTTGCCTTGCCTAGGGAGTAAGTCTTACTTTCTGCTTCAAACTATAAAGATGATGGCTAAAATTAGATGATTCATGTTGATTCACTACAGGTTTGAAAACAAAAAGTCTCTCTGACCAAATTCTTTAGTGGGCAGGAGAGCCTTTTTTGTTAGAAACAAAACAAAAATCCAAAAGGCAAAAAGTACAACACACATACACATTCACACATGCTTAAAAGTTACTGTTTTTTGCCCTGGAAAATGTGGTTTCTGTAATTGAGGGTTGTAAAAAAGAAGAAAACCTTTTAAAGCATCCCACTCGATTAGTCATTCCAGGGTGGGTCAGTCTTATCATATCACGTGATGTCCAGTAACAGTGATGCAATAAAACAGATGCTGTCCGAATTTTGTGCCACCAGTCAGCAGCAAAACTATGCAAATCAAACCACTGTCCTTTTCTAAAAATTCCAAAACATCCCATCTCTTCTAGGCCCTGTGCTTAGTAGCCTCTGCTTTCCCAGACAAACAAATAAATGATCATTCTTCTTCAGCAGCACAAGACAAGAATGAGTTCCAGACTACTGGGAATACAGCTCAGTGGAAATTCTCATTGTGTACAAAGGGGTACTGTATCTTCTTGGAAAAAGAGGTGGGAAAAAAAAATAATATTTCCATAAATTAAATACAGTCTGGTATTCAGTATAATTTTATACTATATATATCTTGTCTGGCATGAAGTACTGTACATAAAATCTCATCCTGAGACAGGATCAAACACTTAGTTCTTTCAAGACAGTATCACCCCTGAAAATTTTTGCCCAACATAAAAGGATGATGACAGAAACCAGATCTGTTTCTATTTTATATATTTCTCATCTAACTGATATGCAGATACAGAGAAAGGAAAGATAATGCGCTCTACTCTCAAAATTAATGACCAATTCATTAAAACAAATTTATATTAAGAAGAGGATGTGACTTTGAGTGACTAGCTATAATCAGCTTCTATCAAAAAATGAGGGAAAGCCCAGTAAAAGTGTACACACAAGATTTTATTGCTACAAAGTGAGATAGTGTTAGGAACATACAGAGAAGTACAAGGGTGCAATTAGAATGACTATCAGCAAGCACAGCAGTGACTATAAATCAGATTGTCTAAATAAATAATAAGGTATGATTTTTACATAGAATCTGGTTTTATTTGAAAAAAATGATGATATTTCTACTAGAACATGAAGCCTGGAAGTTACTTATGGCTGGGCTATTCTTCATTCTGCAGGTGAAAACAACAAATACACAGCAACACTGTCATCCCTCTTGATACATTTCC
The DNA here is from genome assembly GCA_025920805.1 of Petroica traversi. NCBI lineage: Eukaryota > Metazoa > Chordata > Aves > Passeriformes > Petroicidae > Petroica > Petroica traversi. Next base: position 1,907,664 of record JAHLSL010000117.1, on the reverse strand, counting down.
TGGAGATCCATGTCCTGCCAAATTCTGGATGTGTTTTCTTCCTTAAAAGTAAAATTCTCTAAAAATCTCTGAAGCTACTTTGAGTATATAAGTGAGAATTTCCCCAGCAGGAAAATGCACTCCATTTCTAATTACACTTCTAAAATTCATTGACATGACTTCTATGGATAAAGAAGAGGTACCAGAGATTAATTAGATTGTGCAAGAAATTCCTGAATAATGAAAAGCAGAGTTTGCAAAACATGAGCCCAGCTGTAGTGAAAAGACAGAACGTGATGGCAGTGGCCATGTGGCAAGTGCAGTTGGGCAAAGAGCCCATTACCATTGGCTTGGATCAGATCAGAACTGGCCAGTGTACCCAAAGAAGCCACAACCAGAGTCAATAGGTGCTTTCCTAAATTAAGCTCCAGGAAGGTATGTTGCTATTGGCACCAGAAGTTTTCTCAGCCACTGTGGTATGTATTCATTAGAGAAGGTGACTGAGCTGAACTCACAGCAGTGGTAGAGCCAAATTGTCCTGGGACTTAGCCTCTGTGCTTAAGTAGCTCCATGGTCTTTTTGGAATGGTGGCCCTGTGAGGCTGAGGCATCAGAAGTTTGCTGTGAGACTGATCTGTCCACTCCAGCATCCAATGAAGCCAGCATGTTGTTTGTGGGAAACAATTCAGGATTACAAGGCATTTTGAGAGGTCTCCAAGTGCTGGCCCAGGAGTGGGGCTTGGGACTCGCACTGGAAAAGGACTGGGATAAAGTTCAGCAGTGACTGATGAAATTGAGACTGAGGAAAGAAAGTGTTTGGCCTTAGTAAAGGGAATAGGGATACTTCTGGTGGTTTTTGATGAAGGAATTGTTAAAGAAGTCTGATTTGCAAGAGAAAGGCAATAAAGTGGGTTTAAGGACTGAGGGCTGGTGAAGGAAACTGTAACAAAACCATTGCTTTTCACAGGATAACACCTTTTTTAGTGTTGACAATTTCCCAGATCAAATATTCAAAAAAGCTTCAGCAAGGTTTGCAAAAGACCCACAATGACAGCAGCTGTGCCCTGCCATTGGGTTTCATGCTCAATCCTTTCTCCACCAGCACAACAATGATGTGTGAAGGTTGAGTCTGAGCAAGTTACAGCCTTGAGGTATTTAGGGAGTCATGTATAAACTGGATACCCAGGAAAAGGCTGCTAATATTGGGTCTTCTTGGCCAATAACTCAACCCAAAAATATCCTTCCATGTCTGCAACCATGTGGTCCCAGATCCCTCATACAATAGACTCCCCATCCCCTGTGAGATGCATGATGCTCTAGCATGGCAACTTGGAGCAACTGAGCATAAACCATCAGTTTTCTGAGCTAGAACAGAGGGATTCAAATGGCATTTGGAAGTGGAAGAGCAGGAACTGAGACCTGTCAAATGAAGACAGAAAGAGAATTGAAATATAAAGACCATTTCTCTCAAAACATTAACTTTGTACTGAATATTTCAATACAACTTATGCAACAAACTGAAGTACCATTGCAGTCAGAAATAGATATGCAATCTTTATGCAATCACAGGAATGTGAAAGGCTTAAAAGCACCATAATATTATAGTCTATGGCCTTTATTGGAGACAGCCAAGACATGCAAAGTAATTATGTCTAATTTGGGAAGGGAATGCATTTTCTGATTCTTTGTACTTTTTTATTTACATTTTGTTTGGGAGAAATAGACTAGTTACATTATGCATTTATGCCTTGTGAATTTACACAAGTGAGTTGTATGAAACCAATACAGAACAGGGGTTCACCCATTCTGCTTGGAACAGGCATTAGCATGAGAGTTCTGGAACAAATGGAAAGAATATGGCAAATGTGCTGTGCTGAGCAACCTGCTTTGTCTTTTTACTATCACACTGTATATTTAAGTAAAGGCCAATTCACAGGCACTCTCTTAGGTGTTGCTTTCTGACTGCAAGAATGAATACAATAAAGGAATAATTCTGGATAAATTTATTTTAAATGACATCATGTCAAAATGGTTAAATAAGTTATCAGCGTCTGAACTGACCATGTAACAAGTAGGGTCAGCAAAGGCAACAGTAGTTTTAGTAATTTTCCTGCCTGCAACATTATGGGTGCAAAGAACTTTCTGGAGAAGTTGTAGAATCTAGAAACATTCTGTTGGGCAATTTAACAGAAAATAATAGTATTCCATGTAAATAAAATGCTTTTCTAGGCTTATAAATAGCCAGCATTAAACAGGTGATACTGCACAGGTCTGTGGCTTGGACAATGCAGTCATAGAATTTATTACTCAGCACTTGTATTCTGGTGTTTCAATTTCTCAGTTATTCAAAGTGCTCACCAAACATAAGGAAACTGAAATTCCAAAGATGATCCAATGCTGTGTCAAAGAGAAATCAATCATTTTCCAATAGATGATATCCAGGAAATATGCCTGCAAGAGTCTGAGCATGAGGCAATGAAGTCTGTGTAACTGGAAGCAGAGGCCAACTTATTTCACACAACTCTTCAGAATGATTCAGTTTTCCAATACCCAGTATCTACTTCGAAGTAACCATGACTGTTTCATCTTGCTTTCTGTATTTGCAATGTTGGAACATTTATTTTTCTCTATTTCCAGCTCTCTGTTGCAGAGTTTGTTAGTGTCTGACACTTGGGAATTTATGTGCATGAAGGATGTTATCTGTGAGCTGGTTGTGGATTAGATCACCCATCTGCGTCTTCTGTTGTGCAGAGTCCCAGAGTCCCTCTGGCAGGAAGGGAATCTCAGGAGGTTCCCTTCTCAGAAGGGAATCTGCTCAAAGAAGGGTCAGGGCTGAGTTCAGACCACGTTGCACAAGACTTTTGGGCCTTGAAGGCGTCCAAGGTGATGCCCTCTTCTTGTAACCTCCTGCTGCACCCCAGGAGGCCGCACTGAGGTCCCACACCAGATCGCCCTGCCAGGTTATTTTGGCCTGAGGAGCCTGGCTGAGCAGTGCTGTACAGCTGAATGTTCAGGCAGCACTAGAACACAAACATTCAGACTTCCTCTGCTTTTGGCTCATGCCTTCCTCATGTCTCCTATCACTGTTACTGCTCAATGCCCTGGGGAAAGGAATCTCAAGGAGGGCTAAGGGAGACTATGGATTCTCCCTATTGACCTAAGGAATTGTATTTAAGATTGGAAATGCTCAGGGGAGTGCACCATGATCATGAGAGTAGCATTGTGGTGCCTTTTTCCTGGTGTTAGGAAAATGAAGCTAGACATGGTTAGAGGGCTGGGGGTCTTTACCTCGGTATTTTAATCAAGATCCCGTTTGATGCATCCACTTCACCCAGGTGACGCGTGACAAAATGCACACCCACTGTCAATCACACACACCAGTTATAGACTTTACACATTAGCATATCTAACAAGGGGGCCCAGTACTGGGGCTGGGGTGGGCTAACCTCTAGTTTACAGAATCTGTCCTGCTAGGAGACCTTGGGTTCCTGAGATAGTAGGAATGTTTGATCTCCCTGGCTCTGCAGTTCTGGGGTGTTTAGTCTCAGGGCCTGCAGAACACTTACAAAACACTAAGCACCAGACTAAGTAAAGGGTTACAAGTATGCATGCTAATACTTGTGGATACACAGAACTGTGTAAAAGGTATATAAAGAAAAAACAAAAATCATTCCGGCATCAATAGCAGATATGAACCCTGTGTGTGAGAAGAAAAGATTTCAAGGAGTCAGGAATAAAGACAAGTTCCATTATCCATCTCCAAAAAGACAACCCAAAGTTGTCCTTGTTTTCCATTCTAAGAGCTATGGACTTGGACAAGCAACAGAGGAAACCTTCCCTTCCCAGAAACTTTAACCAAGCTGAATGAATTTCTGTGAGAGAGCAGAAGTGGCTGACAGTGATGGGAAAGATAATCAACGCTAGGGTGAATGCTTTGCTACACTGACTCAGACATTGCTCAGTTAATGTTACATTCAGCACTTGCAAGATTCCAGCACAACCCTTGTGGCTTTCCCCATTGGTTTTCTGCACGGAATATCTATTCCTGGTATGGCTGAAGTGGAAACAGGGGAAGAGAGGCATGCACCATCAGATGCAAGTAATATGGACCCTCACAACTGAGCTTGTGCTCCTTGATAAAGCACAGCAAAAGATTATAAACTAGGCACAAATAAACTCAAGTTGAAAAGTAGGGGCTGTCTAACCATTAGAGTAAGGGGATCTTGCAACAGCCTATTCATAGGAGCAGCGGGAGGCAAAACAACAGGATTATTTTTAAGATGGAGCAACCATCTGCTTGTGAAAGGGAAGTGTAATACAAGGACCTGGCCTTTGTGGTCCAAGAAATCCTACTGCTCTCTTCATTGGTAGGAAAGGTGAATTTATAAAAAGCTGCTTATTTATACAGAGAAAAACAAATTATTTTCCCTTTTTTTTTGTAGATGATTACAATGGATTCATGTAATGTGAGTGGGGAAATACGCATAGCTTCAAATGTGGAGTACTTCCCCAAAACAAGGAATGCAGCTGCTCCCTTTTTTTAATTTGACTTGTGGTTAGTGAAGCCTTGGGAATATTTTCTTTGTCTAATTAAGTATAATTTATAGCCAAATGTTCGATGAGAAGTGTCATGTTTCTAGGCTCTTTGTTTTTTACAAAAAATTCCAGCAACAAAACCTTTCAAAAGCAGATGTGTTACACTTCTCTGCTATTGCATAAACAAGTCTTGGATTTTGGGGTTTGGGATTTCATGACCTGTTTGTGCCACAGCAGCTCCCAGTGTCTAGGACACGTCATGAGGTTTCAGTTTGGCTCATATTCACATATAAAATCCACAAATGTTAAAAATGTGACTGCCAGAGCACTTACCCTTGTCTCTCATACTGCCAGCCATGGTCCAGTTTAAGAAGGGCAGCAGCAACCTCCCAATATTTCTGTGTGAGTGGTCAACCAAGCCTCTTTTATGTCTGGCAGACCTTCCCCTGAGGGTGGACTTCAGCTGCTGGGCTGAAAATTGCTGATACGTTACAGGGTGCATTTTTGGAAATTGAATTTATTTCCAATTGAAATGCCAGTTAAGATGGTCCTTCTACAGAGGGTCTAACTGGTTGCTGTTCACCACAGCTGTTAATTGCCTTTCTCTGCTCTTAGTTGTCTGTCAAGCCAATTTAATTTCCCAAATTTGCAAAGCAAAAGCAGTAGCCATCATATATCTTAAACATAACACTTATAAATAAGCTAGAGAAGCATGGTCAAGACAAACTGAAGATTCTGGGGCGGGGCAAAGTTTCTAGAAAAGCACATCATCAGTGCAGTCAAAGGGATGCAGCGAGCAGAGTTTCACAGGGATTGAATCTGAGTCTGATGTGATGCAGTATTTCCAGATCTGACCCAAGGATAGAATAAGGTATTGTACTAAAAGTGCAAATGACACCAAGCTGGGGAGAAGTGCCAGGTTAGACCTTGAAGAAATCTTGCCATATTGGAAATACATCAAGGAAACAAAATGAAACCAAACATTTTTCAACAGGGACAAGTGTGGGGTGTACAGACACCAGTAGGAAAGAGTCCATAAGCTGAACTTGAGTCAACGAAGTTGTAGAGCTACAAGCAAAAACTGGGCTCCACAGAGGATGGCCAGTAAGACATATGGATGGAATAGTCCAAGTATTGTGCTATAGCACCACAGCAGTGGAAATTGTGTCTTGCTGGGGGGCTTTCTAGACATGACTACTTGGAAAGAGTACAGAGAAGAGTAACGACAAAAGCATGAGCCTAGAAAATACAGTCTTGGAAGAAAGATTGTATTTATTTGTGATTCTCCTGAAGAAGAAATGGCTAATCAGGGATATCACAGGTTTCCAAACCTAGAAAAAAAGCTGATAAGGTGAAGAAAACAATAATTTTTCTTACCCACAAGGTAAGAAAAATGTCTCTGGGTTGAATATCAGCTAGGACACTTCTAGGAGCATGAGAAGCAAAGAATGAGGTAAATGACCAGAAGAAGAATGTTTTGGCGACTGCTAGGAGCAGTCTGGTTAAATGTTGATCAGGAATGATGCAGCTAGAGCTGACCTAGTCATGGGACAGCAGAGATGAGTTAGACAGCCCGCTGAGGTGGAAATCACTGACCTGGTAAAACAACACTTGGAAATATGGGTGATGGCTCAAAGCTATTTTAAAAATGAGCTCATGCCACTTCAAAGAAATTACAGCTTCACAGCTCTTTTTCATGGCTGCCTGGAAACTCTGGGCACTTACACCCTGGGGAGATGGGGCTGTATGGTGCCACTTGAGAGCAATTGACAGAAAGCATGGTTTAGTGCTTGGCAATAAAGATTTTATTGTCTGGTTTAGTCACTCTCTTCTCACCATTGCAACATCACCAGGATAGCATTAATCCCACAAGTCTTAGCTTGCAGTATTTTACCTTAAGATAGAGACAAACAGTGAAAAAGAGATATGAGTTTAGTTTGGATTTGTTTACATTGCAGAGTACATGCAAATTAAAGTACATATGCCAAAATGGCACTGAATTGCACAGAAATAACTCCATAGGCTGCCATCAGGCATTACCGCCACTTTGGGTATCTTCAGTATGCTTGAGTTCCTTTCTGGTACCATTCAGGGAAAAAAAGGGCACAGGATCAAGATCCTGTGGTCCACTGAACCAGGTAATCAAAGTCAGAGCTGCTCCCAGCAACTCTTTCAGAAGTGGTGAGCTACTGTTCCCAAAGGTTTTGTTAGACAAGGCTCTCTCACATTGTGAAAGGACCAAGAGGGGAGCATTTTCATAGGGCCCAGAAATGCGTCTTTTGGGCCAAGTTTATGTGAAAAATGATATGTGACGTAGTGAAACAGTGTCCCAAAAGAGCAAATGTGCACAATGATGTAGCAGTGCTAGTTCTTATGGTGAAACAGCTTTTGATAATGACTTGGGACAAAAAAAAAGTGTCAAAAAACTGTGGAGAGTTGATGTGAAGAAGAACACATCAATAACTTGTGGTTAAAAATACTCTCATGCTACATATACCCACTATTCTTTTATTCCATTTTGATAGTTTTGCACATAAGATGTTTTTCTGAGAACTGGAATTGTGCCTTTGTTGAAAATTTATTAGGAATACTTATTCATCAAGGTTTCACAAGGAGTACCTTTGAAGTTTAACCTCCATAATGACTATAAAAAGTCCTGAAAAGACAGAATCCAATATGAGTGTTATCAAAAGTCGTACAAAGATGGAACATGGAAGCATTGAGGTTAGTCACAGAATTATATAGCCTCGTGGTCTTCCTCATCCATTATACCAGAGCAGGCTGCTACAACCAAGATGACAGAGATTTCCTGAGTGGTACTAGCCTCAGTATCAGCAAAATTAGCAAATTACATCCTGCAGGGCAAGGTATTGCTTCTAAAAGCAGAACTAAAGATCTAACAGATTTACAGAGCTGCATAAGCAGGTTTTTACATAAGATTTCTGGACTGAGGAGATGTGCAAATCCCTAGAATGCTTTCATTGCAACCAGATGGTACACAAGATGGGAAATATCAAGTGTGAAACCATTAAGAGAAGGAGGTCAAATACCAGCCATTGAGGTGGTAACATCTGGGTATTTTGTAAGTCTGTGTGGGAAGAAATTCAGAAGCCTGTTTTAGGCAGTAGTTAATTTTCAATTTAAAGTTCATAGATAATGGAAAAAACCCATTGACTTATTGCACTGCAAAATCAAGCAAGTTTTTTTGGTCTAAACAACAGTTTCTTTGATGAATAACACCTTCTGTATTCGAGTGTTGAAATTTTCCTTCTCTTTGATGATTAACAGAATAAGGACGATAAGTCTGTCTTTCATCTCCATAATGCACACTATCTCCTAGACCTTGATGTGGTGGCCTCTTCCCCCCCCAATTCTTTCAGAACAGTGAAACCAGAAAATTCTGTTCACTGTTGTGTCAGCATCGAGTTTGGTGCATTTAAAACTGTTAATGGAAAGAAACCTTATTTCACAGTGTTCTGTAAGAAGAAGTTTGAAGCGATGTGAGTAATTTTGCTTGGGCACTTATGCCACTTTACATTGCTGCTAGCAGTAATAATCCCTTGACTGCCCTCACTCAATGCTTTGAACTTGAGAACATTTTCAGGTATTAAATGACAATTTCAGTTGACTTTATTCTCCAAACACCAAGGCATGATGAAAATTGTTTCATCAGCTTGAAATTTGACAGTCATTAGTCTGAGTCTCAGACCAACAAAAACTGGAAAAGTGATGATCAGAAGTGCATAGTCTTCCAGGCACATCTGGCACATTTCTATTTCATGTAACTTTTTGAACTTGCTGCAATGCAGTTCCTTTGGGGAGTTCCTTATGTATAAAAGGCTTATTTTCTCTTTCTTCTCTTTTATCTTGGAATAATAATAAAAAAATTTGCAGAGAATATTGTCTGATTTACAAATGGGATGCTAGACCAGCAATCATTCACGTAATCTGCCACTGTAGATTTGGGAAGCCAAAGAGAGTCTGAGTCAGCCAGGTCTCTGAGGTCCCAAATTGCATTTTTTTTTTCCTAAATTCATGCTGAGCTCAAAAGGTATTTAGCTGCCAAAATATTTTTTTTAAAACTTTGTTGGTAAAATCCCCAGATTTTTTAACAATCATGTTCTAGACAATGGAAGAACTACAAACCCATATTTTTATACTAGCATGTAAAATAATCTGCAGATTACATGCTAGTAGTTATTTGGATAAAAGCGGTAAAACTATCAGACAATAAATTCTTTGTTGCGATTTCAGTTAAAATAATCCCCTTCTCCTAACCAATGCAAATGGAATTTTAGAGATAAATAAATAGACCTCTGAGGGGGAGTTTTAATGCCTTGCTTGGATAGGCTAATTTCTCAATAGGAATCTGAAGGTGAAGCTGTTCCCTGTAATGGATGGAAACAACAGAAACATGACGAATATAATGATAGAAAGAGACAAACTTCTCTAAGTAGCTGGGAAGAGTGCAGGGAGGAAATATTTTGTTGTCTAGAGTTGGTTTGAAGCACTTTTTGAAAACGTTTTACGCTTTAATAATATGGCTAGGGGAGAGGGGAGTTTTTGCCTAGAATAAAACTGGAAGAATGATTCACCGCATGTCTGCAACTGTTCCTTGATCCCAGTTAAGTTTGACACCACTAACACCTATGAGTCAGCAGAGGCTCTTTGGGATGTGCTTTGCCTGCCCTGTTTTGAAACTGTTGCAGTAGGATCTTTACCCAAGGCTGGGAACTGGCTCCCAGCATTGCCTGTGTCAGTTTTTCCTACCCACTATCAAATACCACCAGCCTCCACCAAGAGAAGGGATCCATTACTACATCCCATGATCTCTGCAGCAGAGCTGTACTAGTCTATACTTTACTGTCTATGTCCAGGACCTCAATACTGTTTATCATCTCCCTGTAGCCAAGATAACAGATGTTCCCATGAGGACTTTGTGACACAGTGTTGAAGATGAACATCTGGAGTGGTCAACATAGCCTAAAAAAGGACAGCTGTCATAAGCAGCAGTCAAGCCATGAGAAGGTTTTTGTGTGTCATTCTTGGAGGATCCTTTACTCTCCTTGAATATTCATGTGCTCTGTGCTTAAGTTTAAAAAGCAGTTCTGCTTCTAAAATAATATGATGCAATTGGGGATTTGACAATGTAGAAAATAAGGGAGCTCTTCCATGTATGATACCATGTAACAATCACATTTTATATGCCTTTATATTGTTTGGTTCCAAGATTTTCAGTCTCTGAGCTGCTTCAGCCTTCTATCTAGACTTGGCCTACAACTCCTTAGACAACTGTTACCACATTTAAATTTTTGGCTAATGGGCAGGCATCTATCTTCTGGAGGCATTTTCCAAAAAGTGTCATGAACAAATGGTAATGGGAATACTTGGAAGCACATTTGATTGTTGGGCTGGCTACATTTATGTAGTATTAGAATATTTTAAAGCAGTTCTCATTACTTCTTTCAGTTGTATACTACACCTAGTTGCTTGTTGATTTGGCGTTTTTTGTGGGGGTGAGCTGGAGCTGTTAATGAACCTTTTACTAAACTGTGGAGAAGGCACTTCTGGCTGCTCTGCAAAATACAATAATCAAAATAACTTCTGAGAGACATTTTTCTCCAGATTTAAGTACCAGCCACCACCTACAATAAAAATATTATATATATATGGCACATGGTCTTCTTAGAAGGGAGATATTAAAAGATAATATTATCAAATAATTCAGTATATTTAGAGTAAAGATTTACCGATAGGCACAGCAAGTCAGCAACAGGCCTGGAACAGAAGACAGGGTTTTTATGTGAAAGAAAGTATGAATTCCTCTTCCAGACTTCACTTCAAAGTACTCATTGTAATGTGAATGGATGGACAGTGTTAACAAATAGTCCAGAAAGAAAGTTTTCAAATAAATCCTCATGTCTGTAACGCTTGCTCTGTCGGTAGGCATTGATTGTTACAAATTGACTCTTAAACTAAGACCAGCTTTGGGAATACAGAGTAAGGTGTTCAGAAGACATTTGGCAGATGCTTAAAGAACTCAACAAAACTCTTCAGAGGAAAGATTATCCACTAAATTTTTCACTTTGCAAAATCTTGTGAATAGGTTTCCATGTCAGTCAGTCAGAGTAAGCAACCTCTGGCAGTGATATTACCTGGAAAAACAATGATTAAGAGGTTAGTTAACATCCATGTAAATCACATAAAATCTATGCTGTTGGTGATCACAGGTTTCTAGTGCAGAGGAATGGTTTTATTTCTCAGCTGTTTACTTGGGACTGATTTACTGTGATGCACTTCATCTACACCTGATGCTTTTCCTGGAGTGGAAGACAGCACAGGATTCAGGTCACAGATGGGTACAGAAGGCAGCATCTTTCCATGGTACATCACATCCATCTACCGAGAACCAAAACACTCAACTGCTGAAAGCTCTACAGAGTTTTGTCATATGGGTTTTGTTTGTAAAGCCTTTAACGGGGTTGTAATTATTTATCTTGGTCTCTGGCTCTTCCTGTGGCATTCATTTTACAGTCATGGTCAGAACTGCGTTCCTGTTCACTGATAAAGGATACAGTTTTCTTGTGGAGACAGGGAAAAAAAATCCACTGGCATTTGGGTTTCTGGCTTTCCTGAAGGTACAGAGTAACTGTTGCATCTGACTTCAGGCTATACAGAAATGCTTTAGCTGCTGTTCCTTTGATTTATTATTGACTGAACAAAAACAGTGTCTCTAGAACAGATTATTTATTTTTTAAAAATCACACCCCCCCCATGTTTTTGAAATGCTTACATAAAGGATTTTATTTTTCTTTTTTGTTTTTAATTGACTTCAAAATTTACAATCTTCAAGGTTGGCATTGAGCACAGCCTGCCCTGCCTGAGTTAACACTGCCCTTGAACTTCCATCATGTCTTAAAAAATGAGGGAAAAGCACATAAGTTCCTATAGTCATGGTCTCTTTCATTTAACAACTTAAACAAAACAAAATTCTAAAAATGATAAATGCATTGCTATTTAAAAAATAGATATAAGAATGAATTCCTTTTGTCTGCTCACCTCTTTAGATTTAATACTTTTAATTTAGATGCTCTCCAGATCTCCTGGAATTCTAACTGTAAAAGGTTAAATCTTTACCAAAACATGGTCTTACCAGAAAAAATTGAGGTCAAATTAAAAAAAAAATTGGTTCCTGTACTGCAGTCTGGGATTCTCTTACTTCTTCAAGCCCAGCCTCCCATCCCTCTACTCTTTTAGAGCTCTGAGAGAAGAAGATTGGAGCACACCAAGCTATTACTTCAGGAAAAGTTCTTTTAACCTTTAAGGTAAATTTGCCAGTGCTGTAATTGCTGTTCTCTGGGGTTGTACTATGTGATAATTAATTTGCAGGAAGTTTCAGATGTCTCAGTGTTAAAATATTTGTTTTGTCAAAGCAAAAGACCTCATATGGTTGCTAAATTTGCAGAACAAAAAGATTCAACAAACTGGTTTGTTTTCAAAGAGTATGTAAAGTTTCAATATTATCAAAAGGTTATTTGGGAAGAATTTAAAAATACTGCTGCCAAGAAAAATACATTTAGAAGCTGATGGCAAGGTCAATATTTAAAGTTCTTATCCTTTAACTTTCTTAGTAGAGTCTTTTCAGTATAAACAAAGATACCCTATAATCAGCTATCTCCTCGGACTGTCCTGTTGGATTTTGTCTGTTATAATTCTGAAGAATGATCATAAGTCTTCATGAAGTAAGGCAATATTTTAATATGCCAAAAATTATATAAGCATGATGGAGGTGAAACAGTTCTTCTATTAGAGGGTCCTATATTTTAAAAATAAATGGCCTTTTAAATGACGCACAAAAATTTCCCTCCAGACTGGTCTTGTGAAATGTAGTGGCTTTGTCTCTGTCGTGGTTTGGGTTGGAGGCCTTTTGGTAAATAATAAGTTTTTTTTAGTTCTTTTCCAATTATTCCTTCAGATGCAGTCTAATCTAGGGTTCCTTCTGGGACAATAATAATATTACAGTAAGTGCTCTGTCTTCACTGCAGAAGGAAATGGATTTTAGGAAAAGACATTCACCTACACCTAACTTTTGCTCTCAGCTGACCTGCAACTATTTTTCCATCCAGAGTGGGCCATTAAAAGGACTTCTAATTCAGTATTTTATCAGTCCATAAATCTCCTTACAATCCTGTTGACAGGTGCCGTCCTTGAAGGCATCCCCAGCGGCCTGAGGATATGCATGTCATTGCCAGCCCTTTGTGGCCAGGTTACAGACCAGCAGAGGAGAGGAAAAAGCAGCCCTTCACTGGGTCATTAGAAAGTGCATGTTGTCAGGGATGGTCAGCACTTCCCTTTTATTTTTAAGTGGTGTATTAGTGGTGGTGCTGACACTGGAGACACTTCCTGCAATGACCAATATCATTCTTCCCATCCAGTACAGGTTTTCTGAATCTGGGATGATAAACACCTAAAGGCTTCTTTGCAATCCTTTTGTTGTTTTCTGCAGCCATAGCACAAAGCTGCACAAATATTGCTGTTGCACTGCAGAATTTGTGTGCCTTAGAAAATGTGTCTATTTTGTACACAGGGACAAAAATTCACAGGCATGAGACTAAAGGTGCTCTTGGTTTCTTGCCTGCCTGAGGACTGATCTACCCTGGCCAGAAAAGTTAGGGCTAGAGTTTACTGCCTTGTATTGTACAGTAGGGCAACTTGCACTTGGAAACTTCTTAGGTCATTGGAGGAAGTGAAAATTAAATTTGAAGAGAATTCTTGATTTCCCTAATTATATACCCAGGTGCTTTACTTAGTTTAGAGGTGGGTGAATGCTTTACTTCTGCTAGAGCAAAATATTTTCATATTAAATTATGGTTATGAATTCAGAACGTGAATTTACATCAGCAACTGATGTTATGTTTGGAGAAGCCATTTAGGTTTAAAACTAAAATTTGCCTGACTTTTCCAAGACTCTGTTCTCTATAATCCCAGGATTTAAACCAGTTCTTCTTTTTAAATTTATGAATCAATTTCAAATATTTTAATAAAAAAATCTAATTGCAGCTTTTGCAGCTTTTACAGCTTTTATTTGGCCAATGTTCTCAGGTGATTGAGGAAAATCTGTAGAGACACTGAGAAGTGGAGCGGTTCACCCCTATTTATCAGCCTTAGTGTAATGTTTCTGTGTCTGTCAGTACAGAAGTAAAAGGCTTTCCCCAGTCAGTACCATAAACTTTTCTGCCTTGCTGCATCCAAAATTGGAGTATTTGCTGCAGAAAGTTGAAATTTCAGTTCTAGGGTGCATTGCTTAGTCGAAATGACAGTGAAAACAAGTCAAATAATTTGAAATTATTTTCCTCTGTCTTCTGAAGGTGATCAGCTCTGATGACCACGTTTGTGTTTTGTGATATTTTGAAAATGTCATTTGAATTTAGAAGACCTGACTTTTTACCAGTGTTTCTAAAAATGTAGCTGGGGCTGTTTAAGTTGTTTCCAGGACAGTATTATTCATAAAGATCGTTCAATAAGAGACCATAAATTACTCCTCATTTTACGAAGTCTTTCTACTGGTTTACCACGCTATGTCTGGGGACTTCATCTATTGCAGATGCCTCTCCATTCCTTTATGTGACAAAATAAGGTTCCTTTCTGTAATAGATCAACATTTCATTCCCAAATTCACTTGAAAATTAGACAGTTTTGTTTCAAAGGGAAAATGGTAAATATTGTAAAATACTGGTAAAAATATAAAAATTACTTAAAACCTTCAGTTTTTTGGTAATTAATTTGCCATGTCCTCCATCCTTTCTACTACCACTTTAAACACACTAGAGGGATACTTAGAAGGGGACTAAAGCACAGGAGTCAATAGACCAGACTTTGTAAACATCTGCAGGTCAGATAGCAAGAGACCGACATTTCGACACCCAAACACCCTTGGGGTCAGGATCAGGAAGGTGCTTCCCAGGATTTTGAGCCCTAGGAGGTTTTGAGGCATACCAGAACCAGCAGCCTCCTTGAGTGTCTGAGATCAAGAGCTACCTGGGTGGGCAACTGGTACCACTGCCCCACCAAAATGGTGACATCCTGTCTGAGCTGGCACATGCAGCAGGCAAAGAAGGATGGTTGCTGTCCTTCACTCCCTGAAGTCTGGTAACAGATTAGATTCAGCCAGGATCTCTGAGGTGCTCAGGGAAAGGTCAGAAAGCAACAGCTGAGATTTGCAGCAAGGCAGATGCTAGCTGGACATGAGGGGGGAAAAAATTCACTGGGTGAATTCATTGATGCATCCCTGGAGATGCATTCTTTGGAGAAGCTCAAGACTCAGCTGGACATGGCCCTGAGAAACTTGAATTCCTTTTGGAGTTAGCCCTGAACTGAGCAAAGCTTTGGCTTGAGGGCTGCCAGAAGGCTGGCAGCCCTCAAGCCCATGCCTCAGCTGTCCCATGGGAAAATGACTCACATGCAAGACACACAGGTAGGGTAGATTTGCAAAGACTGAACAAAACATTCTCACACCCTTCAGAGAAATAAGGTGAAGGAAGAGAAATGGCTTCAGAAGAAAGGTTTAGAACATAAATCTTGTTCAGATGCTCAGGCTATAGAAAATACTCTGTAAAGTTCTCTCAAGGATGCACCTTTTGCAACAGACAATGAGAAATCAGTTGTCTTCTGAAAGGATTTAGTTCAAATCCTTAAGGCAGCAGCAAGCATGACAATAGTTAGTACTGAACAGCTGAAAACTGTTGGATATTCTGGAAGGTAATCCCCTTCCAATTAATTATGATATTGTGGGTTTCATTTTTATTTCAGAGAAAGTTCTTCTTAGAAAACAGTCACTTTGTCTATAACAATGATACTACAATAAGTTTAAATGAGTGCAATTTTTTTAAATCCTCAAAAATGTATTACCTTTTTTACCCTGAAAACTTTTTCCGAAGTAGCTTTGCCTTTACTTTTACTTTACTTTGTATGTTGTCTCCCATAGAAAAAAAAGTCATTGTTGTGAAATAGAAAGACATAAACCCATTTATAAGTCAAGTGATGAACATTTTAAGACTGCAAATATTTTGAAAAGACAGGCAATGCACTCCTTAACTGTAGTATAAAGCTACCACAGTCTTCAAATCTAACATAAGGCTAAACTTTATGAACATCAGTGGAGGCTTTCTAGTCCTCTGCTAGATATGCAAACATAAATTATCAGTTTCCTGAATTTAAAGTCTCACCTAGAAAGGAAGATAATGCTTAGTAAAATAATTACTTAAATGTAAATTAAATACCTGACTCTACGAAAGAGTCCATGAGTAATGATTTTTATACCACTTAGCTTTAAAATTCCTCAGAAACAGTGGTTAAAATGCTTGAAGTGCTAAATTACAAGACAGCTCTCCAAACTAAATCAACTGAGTAGTACAGGAGATTGCAAATCAAAGTCTTCTCCTTGAGGCACTGGTCCAAAGCCTGTTGAAGTTAACTGGAATCTTTCAAGTTAATTCACTTTGGGTCTTGGAAGATAAACATTATGTAAACACTTCTGCCCTTATAATCACCTTCTACTCCCGTGTAGGAAATGCAGACTAAGGGGAAACGAATAACTGGATAAAAGCTTCTGAGTGTTGTGTCTGAGGGGCAGTAGTAACACAGGCTAAATATTCCATTTCAGGGCTGTGGCAAACAAAAGTTCACAAAACCTGCAGACAAGCATGGACAGCCACTTCAGCTGCTGTATGCATGGTCCACCCTTTCAGGCTGTAGAACTTACAGGGACATTGGGTCATCTTTTGCATTGGGAAAGTCCTTTCTTGGGTCTGCCCCAAGCCTCCTGCAGCCCCCTCACTCCCACAATTAACATATCTCTAGGAGGTATCTGTGATGTGCCCAGGCTTTACTTTCTCTTACTGGTACCTCTAAGTATCTGGGTGCTGAGTTTCACCTCTTTGCTTGGCATATTTGCACTACTAATCCTGAATATTTCCAAGCCCTAAAGTTTAGTCCTACATCTTACCATGGAGCATGACATTCTTAGCTCTGTCTCATTCATCCACCTGCAATGTGCTTTGAAGTCAAAAGGCTACCTAAAATTAAGATATTTTTGGTTCTCACCTGTCTTGTGAGAACTGGTACCATATGACAATCAGCCAGGTTTCCAACTCTTTTCTTTTTGCATCAATACAGATCAATTTTGCACAGGCAATATCTCAATACAAAAAGGGAAGTGGGATAGAAACTCTGGAGAAGCCAGCTGCTGCTGCTGGGAGCAGGGAAGACAGGCAGGAGTGGAGTTTACTGCTTTTGGGAGAGGTCCTCCCCATCCACAGCCCAGGCACTGCAACCTTCACCTCCTGATCAGCACTTTGTATTTACCCAGCATTTTACACTACTGGAGAAGGGTTGTGTGTACTTTAGGTGGCGGGGTTAGAACTTGGTGAAGAACTTGCATCAACTTCTGCCAAAACTTCTGCATTTGCTAATCGCTACAAACTCATAGTGTTGAAAAGTGCATTAGATTGTTAAGTGTTTTTGCAGGCTGGAGGCTACCAGACCCAATGCTGGACATCTGTATCCTTTTTAATGGCAAAATTGCAAGTTTAAGACTGTGCTTCTGTCTGCTCTAGCACCAAGTAGTGATGCACAGACCTGTAATAACAAAAGGGTTTCTCAATAGATTTCTGAGGTTCTAGACCAAATTCAGTGGCAGTCTTGGTAATGGATGTTCTAATGTAGTTCAATAATTTTTGAAAAACTCTTCTCTGAAATGACAGCTAGGGCACTGAAATGTGCTCCTGATCATGCTTCTTTCTTAAAAAACACTTGCACACCAAAGTCTGAGCCCTCCCTGCCACCTGCTGCTGAGCTTGGCCCCTTCTCCCCTCTTTCTTAATAAAAAAGTGCTGGTTTGGCTCCATTTGCCCACTTTTTTCTGAAGTTTAAACCCAGGGCTGGGGTGCTATCCTACAAGGTTCCCAAAATGCATGCTCCCTAAGAGCAAAATTTCGGTATAGTACCATCTGATCATTATGCATGATCTCTAAGTATTAAATACTAGCTTAGCTCAGTCTGAGGTGTATTGTTTTGTAACCGTGATTAACATTTGTAACTAAGCTGAGCTTAGTACCTCAGCTGCAATGAAAAGATGTTTATGATAAACTTCCCTTTCCCCATTTCCTAATTTACCCACTCCCTAAAAAGCCCAGACCTTTACAGACGAATGCTTTTGTGCAGACCTGGACAAAAACTGTGAGTGTAAAGCAATCCATACCATGAAAAAGATGTCATTTACAGCCTGAAACTAAATTTTTGTTGCTGACAACATCTATTTTCTCTCTTAGCTGCTAGAGAGGTGGACATGCTAAAACTAACTACAGCCTAGTTTTGCCTAATATAAGATGCTAAGCCATGAGACAGACACAAGAGTAATGTGGACAAGAGGGGCTATAACTTGACTGGAACTAGAAAACTGGCCATAGTCAAGATGCTCTCTGGGCTAATACCTCTTATGAGTTTCCTGTCCTTGGATAAAACACCAAGTCTAGATAAAAAGCTCCCCCTCATTTCAGCAACACAGCCAGAGAGTTTAGGCTGGGTGTCAGGATCTGCTTCTAGCTGCTCATGTTGCTTGAGGGAGCCACATGGCAAATGGTCTTCTACTGCAGGGCAAGATCCAGACCTCTCTGTGGAGAGATTGATCCTTGGCAGTGAGCCCTTGTTTAAATATTAGCTACCTGCCACTTATGGTCTCTGGAGCTGGCTTTTCAAGAAGATAAAAGCACCCAGAGCACCAAAGAAAAATCTATGCTCATTGACACTGGGCACATGGTCAGAGGAATGCTGTCTGGACCAAATACAAAACGCAGCAATAAAATGTCCTGCTGCTGTTCCCATCCAGCCTCATGGAAACCAGCCTAAAGCCAGAGAACCCTGTCTGTGAAGGAGATGGAAAATTTCACAAAGTTAGAAAAATGTGAACCTTTGTGAAGAATCTGGGTTCACCCTCCTAAGTGCTGCAATAGGTGATAGCCCTGTACATGGTGTGAGACCTTGTCTCGTCCCACTGGGGTGGACCATGGGGTGTCTTGCAGCATCTTCACCACACCACTTCCCTAGGAAAGCCAAGGAATAGAAAATCCCTTTGGGACACTTGTTCTCATTGGCATGCAGGAGTGTCTGGCTGAGAGTTGCAAAGAAACAATTTCATACCCACTGACAATCTAACACACTGTAATTTTGGGGGCTTTAACCCACTCTTGTTGCATTTAGGAGCATTTTTCTTAACTTCTGAATGTTTGGGGCTGGCGAAATAGCCTCAGTAGATGATATTTGGCACTTCCTTGATTTTCCATGCAAGGTAAGCCAACAAACCTGAACCAGCTGGAGCTGGCCAAGTCTTCTTCCCTGTTGTGCAGACTCATGATGGGCCAAGGAAACTCCATGAGTGGACACTCAAAGGTGAGGAGTCAGTGGGGGGAGATGAAACTTTGGCTGCCTATTCCACATCTCTTCAAATGACTCTTGACATCCAGGCGGAGAAAATACAGGGAAAATCTCTCCCTGCATGTTCAGGATGGTAAACACAAGACCTTTCTACTGAAGCCCCAACACATCATGGTCCTTTATTTGGATGGAACTTTGCTCCCACCTCCTCACCACTGGTGATGAATACCCTCAAATTGGTCCCAGAAGTGTCACACCTGGCCATGTGGAAAAGGACAACTGTCTGCTGTAGAAAGAGCAGCAGATTGGGCTGTGGTTACTGATGCTGTCTGCGGCTGAGGGCTCGCTGATGAAGGAGCCTACATCCAGCCTTTAGCGATGCTCCTGCCTTCCAGAGGTGGCTGGCAGAGGTTGCTGATGTCTTTGGCTGCCGTGAGTGCCCCTCATTCAAGGTCCTGCATGGAATTCCTTCCTCTGCCAAGTGGTTAAAAAAAAAAGGAAAAAGGAAGAAAAAAATAATTAGACTTACACTTAAAAAAACAGTTTGGAAAATATGTTGCTTAAAATCAACCCCCATTTAAAAAAATTAGTTCAAGATGTTGTCACTTCCCGAGCCAGGAGACGTTGGGAGCACAATGCAGGAAGCCTGTCCAACCCCTGCACTGCTGTCGGACAGGGACAAGTTATTACAGTGTGGGTGAGATTAAAAATGGTTCTGAGCACCCAGACAAAATTTTCCTTTGTCTCTGTGCAATGTGCGTGTAACTCAGTCTGTGACCTGCACTGACCAGGGGATGGAAAAGAGGTTCAAGAGTTTTACCTCTATGAAGTCATTTGTTTCAGACAAATTGCAAACAGCAACCCAGATCCATCTGTGGTGAAGACTACTTCTGCCATGTTGTCAGTGGGATGTTGCTAAACAGGGCTGCCACAGACTCTCTTCACCCCACAGGCCACTCTCAGGACATCATACTGTAGGACTGTCAGGAAGAGATGCAGTAGGATGCTGATGCCAAGCAGAACCATGGACTGGTTTTAGATTGGAATGGACAGTAAAGATCATCTCATTCCAACCCCCTTGCCTTGGGCAGGGATACCTTCCATTAGACCAGGCTGCTGAAAGTCCCTGGCCATCCAACCTGGCCTTGAACACTTGCAGTGATGGGGTGCCCACAGGCTCTCTGGGAACAGGTTCCAGTGTCCCACCACCCTTACAGTAAAGAATTTCTTCCTAACATCTGACCTGAATCTACCCTTACCCTAATGTAGGAGGGCCATGAGTCAGCTATGAGAGACATTGGAATAATTAAATCATTTAAGTGAGCCAGAACAGTGCTCTGTGTGTCTGTGTTTGTGTTTGTTAGGGTATGATACACACGCCAAGAGCACTGGGGCTGCCTTTTATCTGTCATTCTGTTACCACAATATCTGTGTTCCAGCACATTCACCATTTATTTTAGAACTGGGAAAGGAGAGGAGGAACAGCTTTTTTCTCTTTAGCACTTCAGGACCAGATCCAAATCTCTTTAAAATCAATGGGCAGCTTTCCAATGCTTTCATTTGGTTTCAGCACATACCCTAGCTGCAGTAGAACAAATGGTGATCATTATTTAGGCAGAGAAACCTTCCATCACCTTTAACTAGCAGTAAGTTTCAGTGTGACAGAAACATGATTCATATTTGGGAATCAACACATAGCTTGCTAACTCTAACAACACTGGGAGATAGGTGCTTTTGGAAGACTCCCTAGAAAAGAACATTTCAAGGAGATATAAACTGGCATCTGCTGTGCATAAGCTGTTGCTTCCAGGATCCCTTATGTTTTCTTCTCTTTTTTTGTTCCTCGCTTTCTTAGCTTCAGCTTTCCCTTTCTTTGATTTATCCTACAGTCTTCACTTCAGTGAGGCAGTGCTCCATGTACAGAATATGAACTTCAAGTTGAGTTTCTTCATTTTAAGGCAAATCTAATTTGACCTTTCTCCATTTTTTAGCTTTGCAGCTCATTTCAGCATCTTGTAAGTTAAAATATATGGTATTGTAGTGTGAAATAAAGGTTTATAAGACACAAGAAGGAATTGAAAATTCCATTTTCAATGTTTATTATAGTAGACAGAAAACCTATCAGTGCTATGCTAATGGCTGGATGCAATAATCTGAAAGGTTTTTTCAGCCCAAATAGTTCTGGGAGTCAATAAATAAGTTTAGTAAGTGTATCATTTTACAGGATTTTGTAATTGTTTATATTTGAAATTAGAACTTACAGATTTTTTTTTCTCACTATTCTTTGCACACATTTCTGAAGAATAACAAAGATGAAGTTGAAAAGGGTCTAAAACATACTCTAAAGTAACTTTCCTGTATAGAACATTACAACACTGAAGCTGGATAGCCCAAGATTGTCTGTAGAAAGGACTTTATTTCCCACTTTTAATATTATCAAAGTCCTGACTTTAGTTTTTGAAAGTGAATGTCAGAAATTATATTTCAAGAGAATTTACTGGCAATTGAGATATTAATTTTTTGGGTTTTTTTTTTTTCAGGGGCTAAGTGTTTAATAAACCAGTCTTTGATAATACCTTCAAAGTGCTTAAATATGAATTTAAGAAACTGAATTATGAAAGTTAAGGTGGTTTCATGTAACAATGTTTAAAAAAGATTGTTGCCTGTAAATTAAGATCCATACCTGTGCATTGACAAGGTTTAATTTCATAAAGTGGTTTGAAAAAACAGAAGTTTTTTTCCCCTCTCACGTATAGACAATACACTGCAGAGATTAGCAAATGCAAGTTATTTGCTGCCTCAGATTTTGGTAGAAGGAAAAACATTTGTTTTCTCATCAAAGTCATAGAAGTCCCATTTCATCATCAGTTGTGGGAGTTGCTCCATATTTAAGTAAATGAAAAGCACAGCTGCAGACTTACAGGCTTGAATTTCAGATCAGTTGATATATATAACAATGGTACCCGAGAAGTCAGTTATGTGATAAAGGAGGATTAAAAAAATCTGGGAAATTAATCACTCCATGATATTTCTATCTCTATCTAAAGGAAAATTCACAGCAACTTTTGTTAAAATTTGCAGTATAAGGCAATAATACTTGCAACAACAACAACAATTTAGAAACATGAATCTATTACTTTGAAGGTTTCTTTGTTTTACAGACACTGAGCTTAAAAATTCCTGATAAACTGAAATATTTTGTTTATTTTCATTAGAGAGATATGAAATGAGTCACTAAGTCTTTGACCTAAATCCCTATTTGCTTCTGTATGTTATCTCCAAAAGAAAGAACAAAGTATTGTTATAGTTATGTTATTTTTCAATGCGTGGGCTACTGATGCCGGAATGATTTTTTCTTTTCTTTTATATACCTTTTACACAGTTCTCTGTATTCACAAGTATTGGAAGTATGCATACTTGCAACCTTTTACTTAGTTTAGTGCTTAGTGTTTGTTAAGTGTTCTGCAGGCCCTGAGACTAAACACCCCAGAACTGCAGAGCCAGGGAGATCAAACATTCCTACTATCTCAGGAACCCAAGGTCTCCTAGCAGGACAGATTTTTTAAACCAGGGGTTAGCCCACCCCAACCTCATTATTGGGTCCCCTTGTTAGATGCGCTGATGTGTAAAGTCTATAACTGGTGTGTGTGATTGACGGGGGGTGTGCATTTTGCCACGTGTCACTTGGGTGAAGTGGATGCATCAAACAGGATCCTAATTAAAATACTGAGGTAAAGACCCCAAACCCCCTTTAACCGTGTCTAGCTTCATTTTCCTAACACCAGGAAAAAGGCATCACTACTTTCAAAATTAAATAAAAAACATTTCTACTTGGTTATCTATGTTTGTTACCTAGTGCTACTTTGCCCTCTTTCATATGTACATTTCTCACATCAAAATAGGATTCACTCCTGTCCAAAGTTTCTTCCTAAATTCTGAATTTAAGAAAAGAAGGTCAGAAAAGAAGAGGTTAACCATAATTTATAACACTATAAGCCCATTTAAGCAATAAATAGCAAGGTGATTTGGTTTCTTAATGTTTACCATGACTTTAAAATGCGTAGTAAGGAACCTCCAGTGCTGGAAAATTGAAGATTATTAAGGGTAATGAACATCAACCAGAACTTAGATGTTAGAAATTGGGGCATAAATCAGGCCAAATCTGTACTGGCTCTGAAGAAATAAGGGTTAGGAGCAAGACTCACTGAGTTTATGCCAGAGAAATTCTCATTTGAACAAAACATTCCACGAAACCCACTGTACCTTGTCAGTGTTCCAGCAGCTTTCACAAAGGCAAAGCATCACAGTGGGACATTTTCCTGCTCACCCCATGCAGTCTGGTGCTGAACACTGATAAAGAGAAAATATGCTGAATTTCAGACCTCCAGTTCAGACTGAGATATTGGATGCTGAGTACCACAATGGCAAAAAAAATGGACAGTTCTTGCCTGGGAAGGTTAACCTTGATATGGAGTTATCCTGATGGCCTTGGGCTAACCTTTGAGCTTGATTATGAAAATGCCCATTTTCAGTCCTCCAGTGAGGGTTTGGGTATTGTTTCGAGTTCATTTACCTTGAATAGATGAAGAACTCATTGTCATCATGTGCTGGAGTTAGCACAGCATTACACTCCAGATTTTTTACTAGATTATCTCAGCTTTGCCCAGTCATGTTTACATCTCCTCTTGGCATCCTTGCAAAAATCCCTGTGGCCTAAATTTGAGTCCTCTGAAGGAATGTCATCCAACTGGAACTGGCTAGCAGAGGATGCCACAATCTACACCGTATGGAAAGGGGTCTCTTGGAGTTGCACATGTGCCTGTATGTGCATTGCAACTTGGGAGGCCAAACCAGAAAAGCTTGGGAGGCCACACCTTTTCTGTTTGTCATGTCAGGATGATCTTTTGTGAGGTTTGTCCCACGGGCTCCTCGCACCAACCAGGACACACAGGCAACACCACAGAGCCCCTGGGCGATGCTGACAAGCCCTGAGCTGAGCGTGAGTAAAGAAAATCCATTTGTGCTGAGCACCAACACTGAGCCTTGGCCTTATGAAGTGCACTTACTGCTGTTTGCTTCCGCTTTCTTTTTCGCTGGAGCCAAGCCTTTCATCTCAGCGAGTGCCACCCCTGCGCAGTCTGGCATGGGCTCTCTGGGGGCTGCTGAGCTCTCAGCAGCCTCCTGCCAGGAGCTCATTAATTACAGGCACAGGAGCTCTGTGCCAGCGTGTGGCTTCCAGGTCTTTGACGGTGAGTGTTTATGCAAGTGCAGGCAGCGCTGGCGTCCGCTGCGCCTTCCAGGGGAAAAGGGAATGGCATCGAATGCAAGGGCGCGCTCGACGTCGCTGATGTGGAAATATCCTGCCTCCATCAGGCCAGAGAGGAGCCAGTGTCAGCACTCAGCACTGTGAGGTCACTCCCCCCCACATCGTGGCACATGTCCCCTGGGGTACTTGCATGGGCAGACCAGGAAAGTTGAGGGGATTCACGTTTTGCTTCAGAGGCAGCTGACCATCGCTCCACTGCTGAGGTCAGTGGAAATGGAGACAAGACTGAGCCAGGCTGAGCCCTTGAGCTCTCTGCTGTGGCCCTTGGAGCTGCCCAGCTCCAGAAGGGTTGCTTTCCTGGACTTCACAGACAGAAAGCAGAATGCAGGAGTCAGCAGCTTTCTCGGCACCAGCCAGAGCAGCTCCTCTGGATGCTGTGGACTGACACTGCTTTGTGCTGCACAAAGATCTGGCACAAGGTCTTTTGTGCCTCCTGGTTGCTGTGAGTCATCCAGATTCCAACTGAAAAGTAAACTCATTTTAAGACAGTTTAAAAATGTAAAATTAGTACTTAGTTTCTTGACTGCTAGCATCAAATCTGGCCAAGACAGCTATCTGTAATTTTAGAACATATCAAGAAGTTCTATGGATCTCATGAAAACACTCTTTTCCATCTCCCTGGTGATTTAGTCTTCCATTTTATAACATCAGACCATCTTCAGATCCTCTGGAAACAACACCAAAGCTAAATGCAGAACAGAAATGAGCTCACACCATCTGGAAAAACTTCATTCTTGGAGAGGCCATGTTTAACTTAGGAAGACCCCTGCCAGGGTAGCAGGAGTTCAAATTAAAAGCTTTTTGTAATACATGCATTTTAAGGTTTTATACAGTGGTACAGAGCACCACACTCTCTGATATCCTTGGACTTGCCACAAAGGAACATCAAAATAGAAAAGAGTTTCATGAGCAGACATCAACCTTTTTAATGTTAAACTGAAACAAAGGGTTTGAGGTACAGGAATAGGAAAAGATGAATAAGACTGAAAAAGCTTAATATAATGATTATAGGAGTGATGAAAACTTCCAAACATGGTGTCATAACCTCTGCATGTAAAATGAAGTGTAAATAATCACAGCAAAAGTAACCAGTTTTTATGACTTGCCAATCACATATGTTATCCTTCTATTTTATGTATGTGCACCATATGCAACTGAATACAATATGCCATTAAGGGTGAGAGGTGAGGTGTTCTCAACTGCCTTTGAAAAGGGATCAAGCATTTTAGTACCAAAGAGGAAGTGTTTATAATATGCCTGTGAGTTCAAAAAATGGAAGTAGCAAGACAGAGAAACTGGAAAAACAAAGATGTATGAGAGAGCTTGGAGCAGAGGGCAGATAGAGGAGGGAGGACTTTTGACAGAAAAGTACAAGCCTTAAACTTCAATGAGAGGCAGCTAAGCCCTGCAACTACTGCAGATAACTTGAAATAAAATACTAGGAGCTATAGAGTGAACTGGCCTGTGCTCTTCTGAGAACTGCACAAATTACAGACACTGGTTTTCCTTCTTAAGAGTTTTCCAGTCTTCCATTAAGAAATTTCACCCAAGGTATTAAAACAATGCAATGAACAATGAACAAATAAGGAGCCCAGATCATTGTCATGCTGGACCTAGAACCAAAGATATTTGATAGACTCTGTAATGATGCTCCTTCATGCCCAGCTTCAGATTACAGAGATGTTGATGACTCTGGTACTGAGCATTACAATATCAATCTTGAATTGTTTACTGGGATATTTCCTTTTCTGTCATACTTGCCAGAAAAATGTGGCTGAAAGTCTGATCTGAACTGAATACTTTATTTCTGTTATCTGATGCTGTGCAAAGGGTAAGACTAACCTTTCATTGTCTGTCAGCAAAATAAAAATGGGACTCTCTGAGTTTATCTCCCACTGTCCTTGACTCCATACTTGCATAAACTCACAGGAAGTTTAGGCTTTTGGCTTTCTAAAAGTTTAGATGATGCAGTAGCCCACGTGTTCTGCAGAGAAGGCCGTATTTCAAGGATAGTGCCATTACAACAAATGAACAAGAACTTGTAGGCATTCCCAAGCACCCTTTTTCTTGTGGGCTTGGCCAATTATGCTACTCCAGCAAGTATGGTGAAGGAACCAGGTGGTTTTATGCAGTAGAAGTTCCTGCTGACTGAAAGGAAGGCAGTGTTTACAAGGGCATGAGGGAAACCTTGTGAAACTACAGAGCTGCTAGCCCAGCCTCAGTGCTGGGAGAATTACAGAGATCATACTAGGTGCTACTGAAAGGACCTTAGAGGACAAGGCACAGACAACATGGGAAAGTCCTGTGTAATTTATTTAATGTTCTTCTAGCATAAGGCCACCCACATATTGGATGAAGGGCAGGCAGTAGAGGAAGTTTTTCTGGATTTCATTTTATTAAGGCTTTTGATTCTGTCCCTCTCAACATTCTCCTAGACAAGCTGTCCAGTTGTGAAGCGAGCAGGTACACAGTTCAGTGGGTGAAGAATTGAGGGAAGAGCAGGGCTGAATAGGTTGTAGGGAATCTGGCTGGAGGCCATCACCAGCATTGTCCCTCAGGACTCAGCTCTAGTGACAGTTCTGTTCAATATATTTATCAGTGAACAGGAGACAGGAAGTTTGCCAATGATGCTAAACTGGAATGTGCTGTTGACTCTCTCAAGGGACAAGAGGCTTTGCAGAGGGATCTGGATGGACTGGAGCACTGAGCAATCATTAGTGGCATGAAACTGAACAAGAACAAATGGTGGGATGGAGAAATACTTTCTGCAAGTATGAATTGGGAGTGGCATGGCTGGAGAGCATCCCCACAGAAAGGGGTCTGGGGGTGCAGGCTGACAGCAGGCTCAATAAAAGTGGCAAACCACATCTCAGGATGCAGCAAATACACCACAACCAGCTGGGCAGAAGGGGTGATTGTCCTGCTGTATTTAGCACTGGTGCAGGCTCATCTTGAGTATTGTGTCCCAAAATTTAAGAAGCATGTGAAGGTCCTTGAATGCATCCAGAGGAGGACAACAAAATGGTGAAAGATCTGGAAGCCACGTCCTCTGAAGCTGAGCTTATTCTAATTTGAAGAGAAGGAGGCTGAGCCAACCTCACTGCTCTCCGCAGCTTCCCAAGGAGCTGAAGTGCAGAAGGTACCCAGTGCCAGCATATGTAGGAATGGCTCAAAGCTGCTTCCAACAGAAATGATATAACTGGAAAGAGTATCTGACTCTGTTTCAGAACAGATGTTCACAAGCATTATCACAATATGCAGGTGTAGCCAGGAACAGGTAATGCAATCACCAGTTTATCTTGAAAAACCATCACTTGAAGTCTGGCAAAGGGAAATCAGAGAGCTACTGAACACTGCAAATCCCTACATCTTATGGAAAGCCATTTGCTAGTGGGACTGCATGGGGAAAACAAGATTTCTGTCTCACTCATGGGTCTCTTGCGGCAAGGAGTTAATGGCACAGTTTGTATCCAACACAGTTGTTATGAACTCCACCTCTCCAGGCAAGTTTTGCCGTAGAGTTACTTGAATATTATGAATTAAGGGCTGTTTATCATCCTGGTGAGTGTCCTTCACCCAGGCCATCTCTGCAGAAAATGAACATGCTGATCTCTAAACATCACTCCTTCATAGGATGTGTTTGTTTGGACCACACATCCTTCCTGAAGCCTGCCATAGAATAACCCAAACAATGGAACTGCCTGGAGCCAAAAGAAGGGCTGCCAGGTGAACTCAGTCTCCTTCAAATCAGATGCAGACACTGGGTTAACCCACAGATAATACAACGGTCTTGAAAATATGTAACTGATACTGAAAAAACCCTGAAAATTACCTATAAAGTATTAACCTTTACCAGAAACAGGAAAGTAAATAACTGACTGATGCACAAAAAAGGCTCTTTCTAGGGAAAAAAAAACCCTCAAAAATTTTAAGAATGTAATTTACTCTGTTTGGTAATGCATTTTTCATGTATGAATTTGTATTTCGGCATTCAAAAAATCTAACCCCCAAACATTCCCCCACCTACTTTGTTTTTTTCTCCTGTTTTTAAATTATTTTGATTTTTAGCCTTTGAAGTGAAAGAACAATAACCAATGCCATGTATTGCTTTGGATGTAAAAACTGAAACAATTTGGATTTACGAACACAGGTCGAGCAGCCCCTGTCTCCTGAAAAGTGAGAATGAGGATTGGTATCGGTCACACAGAAAATGAGTAATGCTTTGTATTTTCCAAATTATGACACACCTTGATGACACACTTATGAAGCAAAATTTATTCCTTCCTAGACCTTCTCTGCTGTGGCTCTTGAGCAATGATGCATGAAAAGCCCTCCTGTGCCTGCCTGGTGCTTGTGTTGCCCACATGGAGTGCTGAAAAGTGGCAGCTCCTCATAAGGCTGCAAGCCTGGAGCCCTTCCAAGCACAGGCTCTTTTGCACAAGCAGGAACCCCTGGAGAAATGGAGCCAAGGGCAGAGCAGAGCTCACTCCTGCTCTATAACTGCAATGGGCCAGAGAGCCAGAGAGAGCCTGGGTACATGTGGTGCCTCGGAAGCAAAAGTGCAGCAGGCAGGAACAGAGTTGGAAAGGCCCAGAGGAGCCCTGGCAAGGGGCTGTGCTCAATGACACGAGGACAAGAAGCAACCCCTGTGGGCCACCCTGGGAGCCCAGAAAGTTGTCTTTCCCCAGATGTGGGACATGAGGGTCACCTTTGTTATGCACGAGCAGCAGGCAGCAATCTGGCCAAAAGGGACCCCAGAAGCCCTGACTAGTGGTCATGCTTGATGCTGCAAAGGAAGGCAAAAAAGCCATGGAAAGCTGTCAATCTGTCCCACAGGAAAACTCCTTCCTGATCTCTGCACTGGTACACACTAATTTTTAGGCATGTGACTAAGACCTTTTTTGTTGTCTCACAGGTTGGTCAACACCTTCCAGGATATGTCCAGACCTATTTTCCCTCAGCCTGGAGCTGTCTCAGGGCCTTGGGAAATGGATGGGCCACACTCAAATGGATGCTGAACTAGTACATCCTGAAAAAATTAGCTCTGGCTGTACTATTTGCATTCCCATATTTGCATTCCCTGTATCTAGTAATAATCCAGAGTGGAAGTAACAACTTCCTATATATGTGGCACTGAGTGTCACATAAAAATAAAAAGGTAGTCAAATCTTTTGGCTACTGTAAGTGGAATTTTTTTGGAAATGCAAGTGAGTCTCGGCTTTTTCCTTTTACTTTAGTTCTTAACTGTGTCTATTGATGGCTTGATCTGAGCTTTATGTCTCATCTCAAACACTTTCCTATGGTCTGCTGTTACATAGCAGGGCACTTTGGTGTGAGGATTTTCAGGACAAAGCAAGTGCTGTTTACAGCCCTGGAGTGCAGTGATTCTGCTCACGCCCTCAGGCTCAGGTGGCCCAAAGTTCACTGCAGTGCTCAAGACACCTGACCAAACACACACCACGTATGTCTCCCTCCTCTGCAGCCCTTTGCCAGCCGTTTTTCAGGCAGCTGCTGCAGAAATAAAGGAGGAAGCTTTAATGATGTATTGTGCTTGGCTGCCATTGCCTGGTGCTTTTGGCTGGCAGGGACATGTTACGCCATCGAGGCAATATCCAACATTTCCTTCTGCTGTTTAAAAAGATCGTTTGGAGGGAAAGATTTTGTTAATGAGCAACACATCTGACATCGTGTTAGAGCTGCTCTAATGTAGGCAACATTAGCCCCAGTCTTTAAAGCACAATAATGATTTGTTTCCCATGGCTAAGCTTTTGCCATTGCCCATTTCACAAGCCCAGCTTGGGTAGCTCAGCAATGGGAGAGGCAGCAGGTGTATGGCAACTTGTTGTGCCTTGCTTCATTCTGGACTTCACCTTCTGATTATTACTCCTAATGTTTCCTATGGGGACCATCAGTCCTTTTCACCCACATCTGTAAGAGTGAGACTGTTGGAACAAGTAATTCTAAGGGCAATATCATTTTGGCAAGTGTGAGTTAGCGCAAGGTGGAAATTAAATGCAAGGGAGTTGGGTGCTTTCAATGTCCAAATTCAGCAGCTCTGTTAATAAAACTTTTCTTGGAATTGAGAGAACAGTGTCATAAGTGCCGACTGTTTATTTCCACCAGCTAGAGATTATTTCATGCTCAATCTGTTCACTTCTGTGGGAGGTGCAAATGTTTGGTACTTCCCTGAAATGATCGTGAAAGGTCAAATCCATCCAAGGCCTCCTTTCTTCTGCAGGGACCCCAAAAGCCATGCACTGGTCCCTGCACTGAGTGAACAGCGCCTGTGTGAGCAAACCCCACAAGTGCTCTGTCAGACTTGTCAGGTCTTTCAGGGATTTGTACTGCCCAAAAAAAAAAATGCTGATGTTTGAATTTGGATTTGGTCCCCCGTAATTGATGTCCTTTCTATAAATTCATAAAACAGGCTGAGAAGGGGGAGGCAAACACTGCTCTCCATCTTCCTTTCTTTCTCCCCCTTCTTCCCGCCCTCCCCCGTCTTATCTTTGGGGTGTGGTTGACTGGTTTTTTGAGCCACCACTCTCTTGGCATACTTAAATTTTGCCTTATGTCATTTCTTTTTTCTCCTTGCTCTATTGTTGCTGTTTTTCTCCCATTCTAACCTACATGAAACATGAACTTCTGAATGAGATTTCCAGTCTAGGATGTCCCAAAAGGCTGGAAACAGGGAAAAATGTCTTCAGTTTGGGTAAGCTTTCTCCCATGGTAAGTGACACTGCCTGTTGCTCACAGCCTGCTGCGTGTTCAAGCAAGCGCATTTGACAAAATGAGAGATTCAGGACAGATCCTGTGCTCGCATAAAACATTGTGTTTCTTTGGAAGTCTGTAGAGTACCAAGCCAGCACACAAAAAAGAATCCCAGGACTGGGTCTGCAGGAAGAGGCAGTATCTTTAATTAGCTGAATTGCTATAGTTGCAAAAGTAGCCAGCTTTATGCAAGAATTCCTCTTCAAGCCTACAAGTGAAGCAGCTTCTTTCAAAGCTGAATGCCAATTGAGAGGGATTATTCAGAGTTTAGTCCTTCTGACAAGCTGCATTATTTATCTACTTTAAAGTAGAAGTTCTAAGGCTGAAAAGCTTTATATTAAAGCTGCAGACTGCTTTATAGATACAGCATTTGTTCCACAACAAATCTTTGAAGCTTTCTACACAAAATTTCTTTAATTAAAAAGTCAAGATTTTCTAACAATAACTTTTACATCATTTCTATAGAAGAATACTGGGAGAAAACATCCCGTTTTTCATCTCTCTATGAAGCAACTGTATGGTCATGCATACAGGATTTATTACAGGATCTTACTTTATTAAAGTAAAAGCAACGTGGGCTGCCCAGCATAGCTCCCCAACTCCTTTGGAGGGATGTGATTATTTCTTTGGGTTGTCTACAGACTCTGCAGAGCCTGGAGTTTTAACACTGTCATCTTAGTGGGTAGTCACTTGGGCCACCAGTAGGAGTATCCCTGCTGTCACCTGTCATTACTTTCAGCATTTCCACCTCCTGTGCTCTTGCCAGTGCAAACTGCTGCCAACATCAAGAATGTCCTTCTTAATACAAGTCACTGATTATGGGGTATTGTAGCAATAAAAAGGGCTACATGGCACAAGGCTGTGGTAAAGAAAACTCAAACTCAACATCCATATGAAAAATTGCCCCATCAAATTAACAGAAGCAGCTCATACAAAGAAGAAAGGAAACAGGTGAAGAAATCACATAAAAAATTAATTTCAAAATGGCATGGCAATGGAACAATAGGAAGGGCTTTTCCAACAACTTTAAATGCTCTATGGGAAAGCGGACAAGACCTGTACTGTGTGCGGGTACAGTGAGGTCCCTCACAGACCTGGAGAATGAAGATGGGACAGTGGGGACAGGCTGAAGGGCAGTGTCTGGCCACACAGGGGGCTCCTGCTGGACTGGGGCAGGAGGCATGAGCACAACTCCCTGCCAGACAGGCCGGGACAGCAGTGGCAGAGGTGATGGGAGTGGGCATGCATTCTCCATGGAAAACAAAACTGAGCCACTGGCCTGGCCTGAAGGATAATTTTAGTGCAGAGGGTGAAACCCAATGCTCTCCTTAGCATGACATGGGCTGTGACGTAGACCTGGCAACTCAGCTGCTGCTGTTTCAGGAACGTCAAAGCTGTTTATCAGCCCCTGAGCAAGCGTGGGAAAAACCTTGGCGGGGAGCAGGGTGAGCCCAGCAGGTTTTCCTTTCATTTCCTCTCCTTCCCTTTTGCTCACGAGCCCCTTTGCTTGGCGTCATGGAAGCCTGAGCTGATCCCAATTAATGGTGACAGCCAGGGGCTGAGGGCGTGAGCAACACCCCCGTGCACGGAGCGAGCGCGAAGGGGCACAAAGGGTAAGCCCAGACGTGTAACACACATACGTAATTTTATTGTTGAAAGGCTGGGAACCCTCTGTGATATTGGTGCTACTGACCCAATGCCTCCAGGCCTCTGAGGGCCCCACTGGCTGAGGCAGTGATGTTGGCTCAGAGTCATCACAATCAGGAAGGCAAGAGCAGGCAGAAAGCAGAATTATTGTTCCCACCTTGCAGAGCGGAAAAGAAAGGAGTCTGAAGTAGATTCCTGTGGATGTAGTGGTGGAAAGATTGATTCTTCAGTCTTCACAGGCAGCAGGTAGCACCCTTTTAATGGCACATACATTCTAGATAAACAGGCAAGTAATCAGTCACGCACTCCAGCCTGCAAAATGTGCAGTGCTGGGCTATTTGTCTTTGTTTCAAACAAAATATCATACTGGAACTATGTGCATCACTTGATTCAGGATGCAGTTTCGGGCTCTATGCTGAAATAGCCATACCAAACCAAAGGGATCTTTATCCTGGAGCATGTTAAACCAACAGGCACTCAAAGTAGTGTTTGGAAATTTACCTGAACATCTTCAGAGCAGTACCTTGTCCTACATTTCTGAGTTTTCTGGGAGTACTGATTGGATCGTAAGTTTTTGTCCTCTCCCCTTACAAGGCAGCAAATTCTCAGGAGAATTTCAAAACTCCTTTTCAAGCTTGCTCCATTTATTCCTATGCCTAAATGCAGATGTGAGGACTAAATCTGTATGTGTTGGAGTCCACGACATTCATGCAGCCTCCTGGAAAGATTGAACCTCCAGATCTTTATAGTTAGGGATCTCTATTTGTGTGGGTGCCCTTTTGAAATGTTTATTCCTTACAGTTAGGCAGTAAGCTACTGATAAACTCTTGATGTTCCTGTCATGTGGGAACATCCTGCAGTTTGCCTCCAGCAGCAGTTTGTGACTAAGGAAGCAGAAGATGCAGGATGTGATACAACAGCCATGCCAAGATTTCTCACCAACTGGTATTTTGGGACAGCAGCAATTGTACGTGAGCCAGCTCTGGTCTCTCTGTTGGACACCCACATACAGTTCAGCATATTTTGCTCACATTTGCATACACCTGCCACTGCACTTGCATTTGAGATAGAAATGCTGGCAAAATAAAGAGGTCAAGTCCAGCTCAGATCCATCAGGTATTTAGATGCTGAACTTCTACTGAAATAAATGCAAGTGTGGGTTTCAAACCCTGTTTGGAAGCGGACTTCACTGACATTAGGAAGTAAGAGGTGGCAGGAAAAGAGATGCAAGATCACACTGATCAGAGATTTCTTGACTAAGATTGACCTTGAGAATGGATTATTGTGCTTCTTCTTACACTCGTCATGAAAGTTGGCCTTCTCAGGTAAACAGCAGCACTTCCATGGTGTGCAGCATGGCTTAAGGCAGCAAAATCTGTCCCTAATACTAGAGTTAAGCAAACTGTTAAAATAGGAACTGAACCAAATGCCCAGATCTCCTCCCCAAACTCAAATAAAACCTTTCTTTGAGGTTCAGGAATGTTTAGTTAACTTTAAATTAAACAATGTTGTGTTTCTACACATCCTGCTTTCAGCGAAGACTCCAAGCAGAAACACAAAAATATGGCAGGCACATCTATGCTTGCACTATTTCTGGCCCAGCTGAAACGAGGAAACACTGGAAATCTCCAAAAATCAGCTTTGCCTCACAGACTATCCAGCTCCCGTGTTCCGATGCTGTTACCCCACAGAACCAATATAACTCATGTACATACCAATTTATTATTAATTTTTCAACAAATAACTGATAAACAAGTCTCCCAGACTATCAGACCTATGAACACTCATTTTTACTCATTATATTCCTCATATTCGTTTTACGCTCCTTCTCATTGAGTCACTGGCGTAGTTGCACAAAGACAAAATGTCTCTTGTGGTACACAATAACAAACCAAAGCACATCATAACAGAGATAACAAACCAGGCATACGCACATTGTGCTTCATATTTGGTTTGTGACTAATTCAAAATACATAATCCTAAATTTTGGTACTTGGTATCTCTTTGACAACTCTCTTCATGGGATTTGTAGAGCGTAAGTATGAAGACAACAGCATTGTTTTAGAGGAACATATTTAGCCATAAAAAATTGCCCTGCACGTCAGGACAAAATTTTTAAAGCACTTTCATGCACAAGACTTTTGCAAATTTGCAAATTCCTATTTAAAGGAACATTTAATGTTATTGCTAGAAATGATATTGCTGTCAGCAAAACATAATACAGACACCCTGATTACCCAGCTATCTGCTCGACCGCAACAAAGCCATCCCAAACGATTCAGTACCACAGCTTCATGCTTGCTAGCCAGATTTATTATATTTTCCAGATTCTAACGAGACACATATTAAGAAATGCATGTTAATCATTGTCCTAATGAGAACAATATGCAGTCAGCATTTAGAGTGTCACACAAAAAATACAGAAGGTGAGTACGGAATAAATGCACTCTAAATTCAAGGAAACCCAATCCTTCTTTTCCACTAGCGTGTTTCAGTGAAATGGGCCTCTCCAAGAGAAATTTTTAATGAACTAGCTAAATTTTAACCGGTATGTATATGTGCTTTCATTAGGCATGGGGCAAAGTAACATGCCATCCTGACCACAACTGTGAAAGAAAAACAAGCACTGTCCCACTTGCTTACGTACAAAAAGCTATGAGTATATAAAGCACTAAGAGCCTGCCCAGCATCCCTCCTCTGGAGACACCAAACTTCCCAGTGTTTACATCCGTTTACAGACAGATGAATTCTGGAGCTAACAACTACCCAACATGTGTATGAGGACAAGAATCCATCTTTAAATTTATTTGCAAATAATAAATAAAATGCATACCTTACAGAACAAACCAGTTAATCTCATTTGGTAAAAGTGCTAAACCCATCACACTTCTGAGAGCCTCAAAGGTGCATGAAGGTTTGAATTTTCTAATGCAAAATGTGTGCACTGCCTGCGTATTTTTGGTTGTGTGGAGATAGTAAGATTGAGATGCTGATGAAACAGCAAAAAAAACAGGCATCAATGGAGTGGGTGCAAGAGAAAGCAAGATTGTCATGTCTGCTTAGACAGCAGTGCCTCACTGCCACAAGGCACAGACGACATCTAAATCTGTGCCTCCCATTCCTCCCTCCCACCTCCCTACACAGGCCACAGGCTCTGTCTCTCACTCCATCCTGACCACAGCACTGTGTGAATGCTTATCCAGCCTTTACTAACCATGCACTAAGAACGGCTTTTCTTTTTCCAAATCTCCCTGGAATTATAAAGGTGTTTCCACACCCTGGGTAAAGACTTTTGAAAACAGTTACAAAGCATTAAAGCGCAGTACCTTTTAATCCCTTTGCATAGGTTAAAACTAGTATTGCCTTGAAAGGTGAGTGCTGAAGAAAAATGTGACTGAAAAATGTCTCATCATACCCTATTGGAAGCCTTCTACAAAACGGAGATGCATAAAAACTTCGGCTTACTGTTTTTGAAGGTGTACCTCTCCCTCCTTCCCTTCCTTTCACACCATTCTCCTAAGAAACAGGGAAGTATTTTCTGCATGTCAGCTAGCATTACTTAAATAAAGCTACTCCAGTTTCTTTTCAGAAAGAACAAAAATTTGCTCAAAAATTGACTACCAGCTTCCTGAAGAGCAGAAAATAAAATACCCAACTAAAACAGAACAAAAAGCAAAATAAAACAAAAAGAACAGATTTCCACAGTTTTGATGTATATAGTTTGAAATGGTATTTTTCACTTAGGGGTGAGGTTTTACGCAGGTCATCTTTCCCTTCAAGTCTCCAGAAGTAACAACAACAGTAACAAAAATCAGCTTTTTTCTTCCAGACAGTACCATGGCTGCCATCTGCTTATGCTTTGTCTTCTTGAAAAAATAAATAATGAAAACTTTTCAAAAGGAAAATCAACCTTAAATAAATAGTATCGTGAAGTATTATCTTAATGGTAACTATATAATACTGCGAGTGCATCACTGAACAAATTAATGTGTTGAAAGGTATCTTTTGTTTTATATATTTTACTCAGTTATATGCTTACATTCTCCCTTAAGTGAAAACTTACAAATTCCAAAAAGAGCAACAATTAGCTTGAGAAAATCAGCTTAGATGTCAACAACTGACTACTAATGACCATCCTCTTGGCTACTATGTGTTTGCCCAGGGCAGCCAGTGTCCATAATCAGCATTCATCTTTCATCCTGGTCAGCTGGGCTGCCTGGCAGGTGCTGGGTGGGGTGAACACGGAGGGGTCTGCGATGCCCGGGTGGATGTCAAAGAAGCGCGTGGAGGTTGTCACGCTGTAGTTCTTGGTGTAGGTTTCCTGCACTGGGTAACAGTCCTTGACGGTATAAACGCCGACCCAGGACTCCACTGCAACCAAGCAGACAACAAAAGATGAATGATGCCAGTGTCTTTTAACTCATTGCTTCTGTTTAGCACTGTCTATTCAGAGTCTCATTATTATTTTATTTTTTTAAGTTCCTAATATTTTCAAACACTTCTAGCAGTTCATTATCTCAATATTACATTCAAATGCTTATCTGCTCCAGGAATGGGATGTAGCAAGTCTGTCCCTTTTTTAACTTCAATTTAATTCCACAATGTCCTAATCTCAAAGGTGTCCCTCACTCTTTTCCCCCCTTGTTCTCTGTCATCACCTCAGCCTTCTCCACTATGCTATTTAGGCAGTGGCAGTAATACCACTGAAGTGGTTTCCTTTGAATACCCTTTGCTTTTAGCTCTCTTTTACTAACTTCAGATACCTTCTGTGATCATTCTTTAGTCCTTCAATCATACTCCCTCCTGTTGTTTTATGCATTTCAGATCTCTCGATAGCAGAAACTCATGATATTAAAATTACCTACTGTGATCATAAATCACTTCCTCTGAGGAATGCCTGTAACATTTTTTTCTAGTCCCAAGGACACTTATTTTCTTGCACCCAACTGCAATCACACACACTTATTTTCAGTATTTCAGGCTGTACCACAACCCCATTACCAGGAATTAATAAATGGTGACACGAAACACACCTGTCCTGTATCCAAAGAAAGGGTGGGAAACTGAGCAATACTTGAATATACCTCTTTAGAGCACGCTAATATACCAAAAACATTCCGATCTCAATTAATATGGCTTTGAGTACACAGAAATGGAGGTACCTTTTGCTGAACAATTCTTCTCTCAGAATTTCGAATTTAAAAAAATCATGGTTAAATATGATGTAGGCTGTATCTTTCCTGAAACTTTTATAATTGTACAAGAAATAGAATTTCTAGAATCCAAACCAATACTAGCTGAAAGGTATATAGGTAGATAACTTTCAGACATCATGCTTACAAATGATCATACAGAAAAGCACTGGAGATACAAAATAATACAGGATAAAAATCACACATCATCAATTGAATTTATCTGGATATAAAATTCCACAAAAATTCCAAAAACATCCTATTTGAAAAAAAAAAAAAAAGAATTATTGGAGTGAGTGATAATTTTCCTCTTGCAGAATACTAGAGGATATACAGAGGTCTAAAGGTCTTATGCTTTATTCTCATTTGTTCTACTTTTATTTAAGAAAGAAATATTTTTCTCTGGCTAAATCCTCAAGTTTCTAACCAGTCTACATATTAGTTGTCCATAACCATAAATATTGCATTAGCTAAACAGTCCCATAAATTTCACAGAGGTTTAAAAATAATATTTATAGTTTTCTGGGTCATCAATAAACCAGAGATGAAATTGAAGCCAAAGTGAAGTTAGATTCAAAATCTAACATACTGTACCTCGGAAAATTCAACCTTCTTTCTTTTATGATGCCAGTGTTCAGCTGCCAAGTGCAGAACTAAGCCTTGCAAGCAGGTATTTCTTACCAGTATGGAGGACAACAAAATTTAAGCACATATTAAGGATTCCAGTAGCTTTAGAACCATGTGTAGACAAACACTGACACCTGCTTTGTTTCTGTTTCAAGTGTGCTATTAATTATAGCACCGATTCTTCTCTAGATAAATTTTGGATATGGGCTGCCAGATTCAGACATGAAATGATACTGTTCCATGCCAAACTCTGTATGATACAAAATACAACACAATCAAGTGCCCCTTGAATACATTTAATCCTGCTGAGATATGAAACATTTTCCTAATAAAATGCATTGTTATTAAAATTATATCCTGTGCACAGGGCATTTTTATTACTCTTCCAGAGAACTTTATAGAAATATGGAAAGCCAGGGTGAAGCATGAATAATTTTATTTTTCCCTGTGCAGCAGAGACATCAATTATTATAAAAACAAAACGAAAGCATGCACATACATTTCCTGGCTGGTTTTCTGTCAGACCATTCCTGCACCATAACTTCATCTCCAGGTCCCCCAATGTAGTACTGATCTTCATAAGTCGAATTGGCAGGAATATCATATGGATCCCATGGCTCTGTCAGAGCAATCTTTGAGCAAAGCTTTGTAACTTGTTCAATCTGAAACATCACTGCATCTTTGTAGAGCAATATATACTCAAAGAACCTGAAACATTAAGAAAATGCAATTAATGTACATATAGTCTTTTCTATCCTAAGCAAGGGACATTGCTGATATGTAAGCTTGCCTTTGACTTCTCAGTATAAGAACTTTTCCACTTGCATTAAACTTTGCCAAACTTTGAGAAACACTAACCAGTTGGGCTGAAATTTCCCATGCTGAAAGTTTGTCTCAGCTGATTCTTTCCAAAATAAATAAATCAGGCTGAACTGGTTCAGCCATTTCTGAGAACAACAGAACAACTTTTCTGAGAACAACTGAGAGAAAAACATGTTATTATTCCTAGTTTTGTTTTCTTTCTTTCTTTTTTTTTTTTTTTTAAATAACTGTTTCATTAAAAAGCTCTAGTGCCTCCATGTTTTGGAGAAAGGACTTAAAATTTTGGCAGGGGAAAAGTTTTTATTAAAAGTTGCCCAGATTTGGCTAAGTTATAAGACTTTGAAAAAAATCTGCTTGCATAGGCTGCATAGATTCACTTCTCCATGAATGTGGTAGAGCCTGCTATCCTCACAGATGTTTCTCCAACGCAGCACACACAGCTTAAGTGGGATATGGAGGTCAAGGAGGCGGGATATGGTCCCAAGGTGGTGAAGGGGGCAGGACATGGTCCACAGAGCAGAACTGAGAGGGTCACCCTCCTGAAGGCACAGTTTTACTCTGGAAGCCACCAGACCCAAGAACCACTGAAAGGAAAAAGTAGAGGTGCAAAATAGTAAGGCAGAGATAAGGACAGGTGTGGAGTTCAATGAGCTTGAGAGGCTAGGAGGTGGAAGCACCAGCATGGACAGTTAATAAGGATTTAAAACCAATTTTCTAATGAGTGTGAAGTGACCAAGCCATGCTCTGAGATGATAAATATTTATAAGATCACTTTCACTGGTTACTGTTTGCAGTGGTCTGGTCTACCACTAGCACTGTGACATTGCTTCCACACCTTTAAAAAGGAGGTGGTATGGTCCTTACCTTTTAACTGGATACAAAACCAGAAGGAAACAGAAAATAAAAATTGCCAGAACACTCATCTGAAAACAGCAAAAGCCTAACTTCTCCAGCATACTTTGAATTACCAATCAGATGGTAATTTGTTGAAAGCATGTCTCAAAGCATTGTCATATGTGCTCTGCATCTTTTGCAAAGGACTTATGTAGGTCACTTTCTAAACCTTTCAAAACTCTGCTTTCATTATTAGAAGCTTCCCTTGAATATCTCAGCTCAAGTATTTGGCCACAGGCTAGTGTCATGCAGTGACTCTAGAGAAAAGGAAGGGAACAGCTTAATCTTTCCATCTGTAATTCCTTGCTTCATTCATAATGCTGCCTCTGTTTCCTGCAACGAAAATGGCTTGGGTGTCATTTGGACCCAGACATCTTCTGTATTGTCTACTTGACAAATCTGATGTTAGTCCCTGACACCATTCATCCTGTGCCATCAGAAAGATGGGAAGCTATTAAAAAACATTGCATAATTCACGTAATTGAAGAGATGATGCACAAAGCAAGAGCAGATCCTTCTCTATTTCCTAAATCGCAGTCCTCACAATCTTTTGGGGAGGATTCAAAGTTTACA
This sequence comes from Petroica traversi, assembly GCA_025920805.1. NCBI lineage: Eukaryota > Metazoa > Chordata > Aves > Passeriformes > Petroicidae > Petroica > Petroica traversi. Next base: position 1,866,871 of record JAHLSL010000117.1, on the reverse strand, counting down.
TAAAATAGGGTTGAAACCAAAACAATTTACAGTTTTCATTTCTGCGCTACACAATTGCACCAGACAGCAATAACTTCACCCACCATTGACATGGTGGAACATTTAAAGGTTGCATAATGAGAAGTGTCTCAGCATGGTTAAAAGCATCTGAGAGCAACGTTCCCATCACTTCTTGAGATCATCATTTATCTGGCATGCATGGAAACACAGGCAGGCTAAATGCCATGACCCAAACTGAAGAGTGATGGAGAACATAAAATGGGACAAGGAAGCTGACATGATGTAAACTGAGACCCATCTCTCACCCACAGCCTTGCAAAAGATGGAAGGTAGCTTGTCCTGCTTTCCAAATGGGAAACTGTGAACTTCCCCCACACTGACAAGACTCATATGAAGATGCTGATGATCTACAAGGCTTTATCTATCACCTTCTCTATGGTAAATCATTCTCCTGCCCATGTCTTAAAATATTCCTGCTTCTGCCATGACTTTTACCAACATAAACTTGCCTGCCATTTTCTTAGTCAAAGGCAAGGTTTCCACAGTCATAATGTGCTACGGAAGAGTTCAGCATCTTTTTAAACTATTTTCTTACATAAACCCAACCTGAGACCTCATATGGACTTACAGAACTTTTATATCACATTTGGGCCAGAGAACATGCAAGAACATTAAAATACATTTATTTACGTGTTTTCAATGAGAGTCTAATGATCCAGCTACTCTTCAGCTGGCTGCCCAGCAGCTCCCATAAAAGTGGGATGGGAAATGCCTTACAGAGGAATCTATCACCACGTCTGAGACATCTGAGTGATAACATAGTGATTTTGTAAAAGAACAAAAAAAACCCCAGTGTATTAGAAAAGCATTACAAACTACTGGGAATAAAAGTTAAACTGTTACATTTCCTTTTTGTTTTAAATCATCACTTAAAACTTAATTCACACAGAAATTTTATTCACATTTTTAACAATCTTGCAGACAGCAAGATGGGCATTATGGAACACCAAAGTAAATAAAAATGAGGAAAATCCAAACAAATCAAACTCAGCACCAATCATCTCTCTAGCACCCATTCCACAGCATAAGAGGCTCCACCACGTATATTTTTTGATCTGGGAGAGGCAGACTGAACATATGAGTAAGGGACACCAGTCCTATACCTTGATGTGCTGCTGGGATGAATTCTGCCTCTGTGGTGGCAGGCACACAAGAGGAGAACTGCAGAAAATGTGTATGACAGCCCTGGGTAAGGAGGGACAAGATTTACACTGCCTTGTTCAACCTAGATGTGCCTCACATCCAAGTTTTATAGAGAACTGCTCTGTGTCTTGGAAAGAGCAAGCACAGAGACCCAAGATTACACAGGACCTGAGTTTAACAGCATATGAAAGGTGAATGGTTAAGTAGCTGTTTTATAAAGAGAAGTATTTTCCAACCAAAATTAACAGCAAAATGTGCACAAATATAAAAATGATAATTTCAAAACAAAATATTTTAAAATAAGAAATATTTTCCTCTTTTTGTTTTTAACCAGCCAAGTCTTAAGTATACTGCCTCTATTTGTTTTAGGTGCCTGAGATTTCATTGGCTTCTTGAGGGGAAGCGCAGAGTCCTGAAAATAGGTCTTGGCAAAGAAACAGGAGAGGAAATGATTTTTAATTGGTTTGTTTTTTTCAGGAAAATTTAACGTATTTGCAGCCTGTGCCCATCTCTAATATTATTTTTATAATAACTTAATTACTTAAACTGTAACTTCAAGACAGCCCCAACCTCAAACCAAGTGCCCCAGCTAGGCCTCAAGTAGGCACCTTGAGACAGATTTGAAGAAGTTACTTGGACAATTGTCCTATTTGCCTGACTGAGATTATTTCCCTTTCTTTCCTACCCTATTCCCCCATACCCTAGCCTATGCCTCACCCCCCACCCCCCAAACACTATGGGACTCTCTCATTATCCTTAATACTCCCTTTGTCTGCGCCTGAAAATGGATAAATTCCAGCACATAAAGACACACATGTTTTTGCTCCTATGCTTTAAAGAATTTCTTAACTCTGGACTATATCCTGCACAAATAACTCCATTGGTTTTACTGGAAGCAATCATGTCACATAGGTGGGATACAAGCTGGGTTCAGTACTTTCTTCTCCCAAGCTAAGGAAAGTATTTTTCTGAATAAGAGACCAAATGAATTAAATGCAAAGCCAGAATACCATGACCACTCCACCACAAGGTGAAGCACTTGTGTTAAGGACATACTGCTAGGAATGAGTGTGCATTCAAATACTGTCCTACCTCTGAGATTCGTCATGAAATCTGGAGAGATAGTTAGAAGTTCCTCTTGGGACATAGCCCAGATAACATAAAGACACACTCCTGGACCCTCACAAAAGGCCTGAACCAATAAACTTGTCTTCTGAATAGGTGATTGTTTTACATGTTAATAACAGTGAACTATTTTTCAACATTTGTCAGAAAAAAAAGTCATTACTGTGAAGATCATGCTACCAGCTCCTTTTCAAGTACTCAGTCTGCATCCTATGCTGGGTCCTTCCCAGTCCCAAAGCATGCTAGCCTGCCTATCACCTAACACATCAGCCTGACTCCCAGGGTTTACTGCTGCACTTCCAAGGGCTTCCTTGTGAGAGCCAAACTGAGATAAAAGGAGCTGCTGGCTCTCCAACTGCTTCTGTAGCAACTCAGAAGAGCAGAGGTGCTCTCAGTAGCATGGCAAGACCTGTGTGATGTATTGAAGAACATCAGACAAGGTCGCTTGCTTGAGAAAAGCAAAATAATGGTCTCAGATTGAGACTGGGTAATAGAAATTCCTTCTGTGCTAAATCTGGCTCTGCATCATTTTGCTCTGTGGCTTTGGACAATCAACTTACAGTACCAGAGCCTTAAAATGCTCTTTATTATTTTCCTTTGATTGCTGTAGCACTGGAGACACACAAATCAGTGATCGCAAACCAGTTGTGTGAGGCATTGTAAAATAAAGAACAAAACCACAAATCCTGTCCAAAAAAACCACTGAAACAGTAGTAAACCAGACTTTCCTTGACTGCAAAGGTGCATTGGGGTTTCATGAACCTAGGGCTTTAACCTGTTGATTCAGTGCTCCCAGGTGTAGCTGTTGTTAAAACACTCACTTGCGTTAGCCAGGACTTATATTACCCAGTAGTATAAAGGTAGTGAAAAATGGAAGCAAAATTTTATGAATTATTTGTATTAGAGATACCATATTACTCAGCAGGAAACAGTATTTGCTATTTAGGATCTCAAGATGAGGTCACTGCAATTATTTTCAAGCTAACTTTACTTTCTCTTTTGTGATTAAATGAAAGCTTGAAGCCATCTGTTTGCCTTTGTGGTACTACTTACTTCTTTGTAAAATTCTCTTTGTGAAAAGACATTTTTTAACATTTTGAAACAAGCTAAACCCACATCTAATTAGAAGAAATTTCACTAGAAATATCCCAAACAAATTCTCTTTTCTAGTGTGTATGGATAGGTACATCTATACATTTAATTCTTGAATTATCTTGTATCCTCTTTAGAAAATACCCCACAACAATACCACTCTTTTTTACTGAAGATGGACTGGGAAAATGGGAACCTTTACTAGAAGAGTGACTACACAAACCCAGATTCTCAGGTTAAGAATATTTCAAGGGAGCAAAGCTGCCAAGCAGACATGCAGACAGTTGATAAACACTCATCAGGTCAAGAACATTAATCTTCTTTTGGAAGGATCTGGCAAGCTCATTTCAAAAGGGAGACACATTCGTTTTTGAGTATATTTCTGGGAACTCCTTTCCTCTTTCCCATGAAGTTTTCGGTAATTTCAGACTTCTGTTTTTCTTCTGGTATATCAGACCTCAACAACAACAGTAATTTACCATATTTGATCGCACATGTTTGGCAGAGGTGCAGGACTATGGTATATTGTACAAATACAGGACTTCGCAAATACATGTGACAGTAAATGTAATGTGATATTGTGTAAAAGCAGTATTTTTTAGTCTGACTTAAATCACTCACAGATTGTAAAGGCTTCATTTTTTTTTTTTTAATTTTCAAGGAAATCAGGCCCCCTGTGTCAGGTATCTAATTAAGCAAGGTGTATGAGAAACTTTGACCACACTACCAGTTTCTGAAGCAGACAGAATTAGCCAATTTAACTCCTGTTAATTATGAAGTTTGTGTAAAAAGAAAACCTTGAATACTAGAATCAAAAGCTGCAAAGTCAAAGCTACACCAGCTAAAGGACGACATACTTTTTCGACTTTAATTATGAAACTCAATAAAAAATGATGCAATTTCTTATTATTTTAATTGTTTTCTCATAAATTAGTTATTTTGGCAAACACTAAGGGAAAAATCAGCTCTTCAGCAAGAAGGCTATTTCCCTTGCTGTCCCTTTTTGGCTATTTGACACTTCTTAATAACCCACCAAGTCACACCCCTGAGAACAATGCATTGCGATTGAAGTTGAAACTCAGAAAAACAATAAAGCATTGTGTTTAAGGGAGTTGTGTTTCGCAAGGGGCTAAAAGATGCACGGCCCTTAATAGAGAGCATCTGTGTGTTTCCATAAGTAACAGTATATTCATAATTGGAGCCCTCAGCAGACAACAATGCAGCTCAAAAGGAAAGGAATGGAAGATGTGGCCAGCACACCATAATGCTTTCCAGTGAAATCAACGGAATCACCTCCTAGGGAATATGGTATATACTAGCAGAACCACATGGTATCAAAATATACTTGAGGTCAGAGATTATTTTCCTGTTTTGGGTTTGTAAAAAAGTCTAGTATGATGACGCTTTCATGAGTAAGTTAATAACAATAAAGGTTACTGGAAAATCCCAGCAGGACTTAGAGGAGACCAAAAAGAGTGAGGAAGGCCAGGACTCACCTCTCAATATATATAAAAGACCTTAGGAAAGATGAAATAATAAAGAGGGAAATGGCAGAGGTACCTTATAATTTATTTATTACATTTCTGACCCTCTTTGTGCTATAAGCAGAAAGGCAGTAAATAATTGAAAGAGTCAGTGCTCAAAACTGAGATATGGAAACGCTCTTTTGAGAGCGCAATTATTTTAAGGCACTCTGTGAGCTTGTAAAGATGCAAGAAATAGAAAACAGAAATTTAACATGTAGAGAGAGCCAGAAAAAACATGGTCACAATGACTGAGAGTATCTCAAAAAGGAAAAAAACCCCATATCCAAACAAAAAAGACATACCTGTGCTCATGTTTTTAATTTTACCTTTAAAGACCAGCCAGGAGCCTGCAGTTCATGCCACAGGGGCTGGTGGAGCCTGGGCAGGGCCTGGAGCAATGGTGGTCAAGCACCCCTAGCATGTATAAATGGAGCAGCAGAGGCCAGGGCAGGCAAACAAGGTGTGGGGCAGCTCTTCCCATGGAAGGGTGTTGGGGAAGATGAAATAGGAAAGCCTTATAGATATGATTACCTTGCAAAAGATGCTGGAAATATGGAAAGTATAATCAAAATTGAGATGAAGACAAGGTTTGAGTTAAAGAGTAACTAAGAAACAATGGTATAGCTGGCTGAAGGTAATCCTCCTTCTTGATAGAACAATACCCTCTGCCTAGGCAGGTCCAAAGGTCAGAACAAACCATACCTGCCTGGTAGGAGATTCCCAAAAGCAGTTTAAAATATAACCCCATATGGTAACGTAATGATTCTTATAGGTTACATGCAAATATTGTAGAGTTTGTAGCTTATTTCAGATTGGTTAAAGAGAATTAGAATATTAAACAGAGAAGATGATTTATTGTACTGTAAACGGCAAATCACTCTCTTTGTACTCTCTCTTTTTACCTCTTTCTCTCTCTTTCTTTGGCCTACTTTGAGCTGCGTCTTGCAGCCCAGCAAGCCTCTCACACCCATGCTCTTTCACAATAAACTCCCATACTCTAAACCCATCTTTAGAGATCTCTCACTTCTATTTTACCCCTATAACCAAATTCCACAGAGTTAAATCCTACAGAAGGGTGTTCACCCAGGTGTCACCTGCAGGGTGTGCCCTGCTTGGATGGTGGCAGTGAGCATCCCTGTGGAAGCTGAGCCTGGGTACAGAGCTGCGGGAGCAGGCAAGTAGGCTGAGGAGTTATCAGGAACTGCAAAGACATTTAAACTTTGGCACGCCAGTGTTTGAGGGATGGTGTGCTACCAAGGTCCTTTTGTCTGCGCTCTCAGTGGAGGAAGGCTATGGAGATCTACACAACAGCAAAGACACAAGGCTTACTGATGCATTAGAAACCACAAAAGTGCTTGAGAACAGTCACAAAGGACATTGCCCCACGCACACAACACAGGCAACAATCAGGAGGAGCTGGAAGCCATTCTGCAGCAGGAAAACTGTGATGTAGTTTAAATGATGGCAGGATGAGTTGCACATGTGGAGTCTTATAAAGGAAGGCTGTAAATGCCTCACAAGGGATAGGGAAGGAGGGAGAGGCGGTGGAGTAGCCCTGTGTTTTAGGGAGTGTGTTTTGTCTGTCTGGAGCTTAGTGATGGTGACAACAGGGTTGAGTGCTCATGGGCAAGAATCAGGGGAAGAGCAGCAAGGCAGATGTCATGTTACAGACCACCCAGCCAGGATGAATGGGAAGATGAAATATTCTTTAAGCAGCTGGGAGAAGACTCATGATCACTGGCTACTGTTCACACAGGGGACTTCAACTTACCAGATGACTCCTGGAAATGTAACACAGCAGAGAGGGAACAGTTTATGAGGCTCCTGGAGTCTGTGGAAGATAACTTCCTGGCACAGCTGGTGAGGGAGCCAGCTAGGGAAGGTATCCCTCTGGACATGAACAGTGACAATCTCTTTGGTGGTGTGATAGTTGGAGGCCATCTTGGGCACAGTGATCGCAAAATGACAGTTTTAAATTATCAGAGAAGTAAGGAGAGGGATGTCAGCCAAGCATCTTGGACTTCTGCAGGGCAGACTTTGGTCTTTTCATGATGAGGAACAGGCCGAAGTACTTAATGTCCTCTTTGCCTCAGTCTTTAATGGTAAGACCAGTTGTTCTCTGTGTACCCAACAGCCTGAATTGGAAGACATATAGGAAGCAGAATGAAGTCGCCACAATCCAAGGGGAAATGGTTAGTGACTTGCTCTACCATTTGTCTTATTTGTGTGTGACACACAGAAGTCCATGGGACTGGATAGGATCCACCCAAAGGTATTGAGTGCACAGAACTGCTCACCAAGACACTTGCCATCATTTCCCAGGAGACCTGGCTCACTCAGGAGGTAACAGTTGACTGTAAGGTAGTAAATGTGATGTTCATCTGCAAGAAGGGCAAGGGGGAGGATACATGGAATTCCAGGCCTGTCAGCCTGATGTTAGTGTTGTGAAAGCTCATGGAGCAGATAATCTTGAGTGGCATTATGCAGTGTGTGCAGGATTGGGTCCAGCCAGCAGGAGTTTGTGAAAGGCACATCATGCTTGGCCAATCGAATCTCCTATGACAAGGTGACCTGCTCGGTGGATGAGGGAAAGGACGTTGATGTTTTCCTGGGTGTTAATCTTTGACACCTTTATCCACAGCATTGTCCTTTAGGAACTGGCTACCCATGGTTTGTATGGGTGCACTGTTCACTGGGTTAAACACTGTATGAAAAGCTGGGACCAAAGAGTGGTGGTAAATGGAGTTAAATTCAGCTGGCCACTCACAAGTGGTGCTCCCAAGGGTTCAGTACTGAGGCTAGTTCTGTTTGATATCTTTATCTCTGAACTGGATGAGGGGATCAAGTGCACCCTCAGTAAGTCTGCAAATGACACCAAGTTGGGCAGGAGTGTGGATCTGCTGGAGCGTACAGAGGGATCCGGACAGGCTGCATCAACAGGCTGAGGTTCATGGCATGAGATCAACAAGGGCAAGAGCTGGGGCTGGCACTTGGGTCACAACAACAACAGGGAGCGCTTCAGGCTGGGGGAAGAGTAGCTGGAAAGCTGCCCAGGGGTTTCTGGTCATAACCAGCTGAACATGAGCCAGGATGTTTCCAAGTGGCCAAGAAGGTCAATGGAATCCTAGCTTCAATCAGCAAGTGTGACCAAGGCAGTGATTGTCCCCTTGTACCCAGCCCTGGTGAGGCTGCACGTAAAATAAGTGTTCAGTTCTGAGTCCCTCACTACAGGAGAGACATTGAGGGGCTGGAGCATGTCCAGAGAAGGGCAAAGGAGCTGATGAAAGGTCTGGAGCACAAGTCTGATGAGGAGCAGCTGAGGCAGATGGGGGTGTTTAACCTGGAGAAAAGGAGGCTCAGGGGAGATCTCATTGCTATCTACAACTTCCTGAAACGAGGAAGTTGGGTGGGTGCCAACTTGTAGCCAGGTGGGTGCCAATCTCTTCTCCCAAGGAACAAGTGATGAGACAAGAGAAAATGGCCTCAAGTTGTTCCAGGGGAGGTTTATATTGGATATTTAGAAAAACTTCTTCAGGCATTGTAATAGGCTCAGCAGGGGGGTGGAGTCACTATCCCAGGAGGTATTTAAAAAACTTGAAGATGTGGCGCTTAGGGACATGGTGTAGTGGTGGCCTTTGTGGTTTTAATTTAACTCTTGGACTTAATGATCCTAAAAGTAATTTGCAACTTAAACAATCTGATGATTCTAATTGTCAGATTTATCTGGAGTTTTCACACTTTTCTCTTAAACAGCGTCCGAGGCAGGATGTTTGCTCTGCCCCCTATGGAAGTATCTATTTTACACAACAGAAAGGCATGGAAGAATGAGGTCCCTTAATTACACATACCTAAATTTAAATACTCTCCCTTTTCCAGACACATACTTTAGAATAAAATAATAATAAAATGTAAAAAACATTTTTTCATCTAGAATTGGGTACTGCAGCTTCTTACACATCTTAACTTCTGTTTATAAACAGAGGAGGACCTTCATATACCATGAACGGGGATTACATGCAATTCAGGAGCCCTATAATCTTCACCGAGATTGTAAAATCCCATCATGCACATAACTTGGCCAGGTAGCTGCTTTTCAGTATGCGTTCCTGCAGAAAAAGTAATCATGAAGCAGCCTGAGGAACAGATTGCCCTCTGGAACAGACGGGGAGGAGGTGCCTTTTCTGATAGAGCTAACTTTTCTTTCATGATGGAATATTCCCTGGAAAAATTTGTGAGGATATGCACTTGTACCAGATTGCTGACCCAAGATGTAATGATTTCCACCTTCCATCTGCAATGATTTTCTTAAGAGGGATGATTCAGGTCTTTCTGATATCTGTCCAAAATAAAAAATAAAGACTGTGTCTGTTTTCTAAGGAGTTTGGAAGTCGGGCCAGATAATCAGATGCAACTGTTTGAAAGCTAAGTACTCTTCAACTCTCTAATATCCCCATCTAAAGATGTGAGTACAGCTTATTGTTAAATGAACTTTGTGAAAGATGGAGATTCACTTCACTGGAAACAAATGCAACCTGAAATCATGGCACTGAATTACATTCTTCCTCCCACCTCCAATGTAAAAATAACTTAATTTCAACCACAAGTCTTTGTGCAAGTCTTTTTCTTCTTCCTTCAGCAGCTATCAATCATATAAAATCATATTAATTTGTTAGTGCACAAAGTAATGACTCAATTAAAATACAATGTATCAGTGAGTTAAAATTCCAGGTGGAACTGACTGAAAGTGTACAAAGCAGATGAATTACAAGAAAAAGGGAATGTCTGTGTGAGAGAAAACAGGTAATTAGGGAAGATGTTAATTGCTCCATGGTTGTAAGGAAATGGCATTTTGAATACATATCTACTGGGAAGTGGTACAGTGCACAGTAATAATTTAGAAAGGGAAATTTACAGTTCTGGGTCCATTAGAGACGTCATTTATTATGCTCTGCTTAGTCCTGATGAGACCAGAATGCTGATGTTGCTCCTGGTTTTGGATGCCTCACTTAAGGGAACAGATAAACAGACAGGATATAGTCCAGAGAACAGCAAGGACGGTGGGATGTTTAAGAAAGAGGACCTATGAGCATGTTTAGTCCACCTCAGCAAGACTGAGGAATCATGATAAGATGGTCAGTATACCAAAAGCCAAAAATGAATACAAATTTTTCTCCAGCTGAAGCAAGGAGGGCTTACTTAGGAGATACTCTGAAATATCTGTCTTCTTACAGTCCAGCTTTTACAAGAACTGGTATGAAGTGATTGGAGAATACTGATGGCTGCTGGTCTTTTTTTTTTTTGTAACAGACTAGCTCATCATTAAGTCCTGGTATTATAAGACCTGGATTCTCGACACTGCTGCCTTCTTAAAGACGCTGAACAATCTTTGGGGACAACTTCCTGAGTCCTCCCAAATGCAATAGTGGCACTCTCTGAGGAGACTCAGCAGAGGGCTCCATCTGATTTCAAAAGGGAATTTGTGAGATGGTTCCATCTCCTGTACACTGATGACCTTCAGCTCTGTTTTCTTGTGCAATTAACTCTAATTACACCATCACACTGGTTTCAGTGCCTGAATGAATTAAAGACATACTGTCTAAAATCAGGACTGGTGAGATAAGAGTCAAATTAAACATGTTTAGCATTCATAGGGAATAATTAGAAGGTTGAACTATCTGTTGAACTTGCTCTTCACAGAACTGTTTTTCTTTGGTACTCTACTGAGTAATTGTGCTCCTTGTTATGTCAACAGTTTTTCCACCTTTGGGGGGCGAGGAGTGGCTTTCAGCAGTCACCACATGCCTACTGCTTGTAGGAATCCTCTGAAAGCAGTATCCATGATGCAGAACAAGAAACTGGCATGCCCTCAAAAAAAACAGCTTGGCTGAAAATACATAATTAATAGATGAAAATTCATTTCAAAACCTTTGCCTCCAAGCTGTTGGCTACTTGCTTTAGGGCTCACACCAGAGTGATACAGAATTATTTCACAGGTTATCTGTTAGCCTATCACAGAAACAGCAGCTGCTGAAGACACTGCAATCAGCTAAAGGAAGCATGGTTAAGCATACATTTCTATTTTTAAGAATGTTTATAGCTGTTTCAACTGTATTAAACCCCTCAAACGTTTATTTTTCCTTCAAGGACAGTTCTAAGAAGCAGTAGCAAAGAGGGCAAGACCTGCAAATAATATTGGTATAAATATACTACACTGGCACAGCTGAAAGTTTTCCATTACTCAGGAAAAGGTCACTAGACCTATTGAACATGTTTAGACTACCCATGCTGCTTAAAACACGACAAAAATAGCTTTACCATTTAGCATCTGACACAAATACAAACTGAAGCCTTTAGCAAACTGGTATGCTTACCTAATTTTGGGGTGTTCTCTCACACAGAGCCCAGTGTCCTACATACACTCATAGGGAGCCATAGTTTTCTGAGCTTTGCTTAATCAAATGAATTTAGAACTTTTATGCATGCCAGCAGTCTTTGCCTTTACCATTCCCATAATCATAACAGAAATGAAAGTAACTTGTTTTAAAAATGCAAGATTATTTTATAATTATTTCAGAATTACACAGTCTCTTATCTGCATATTACAGTTTTTTGCTGTTTTAACTCCATTATTTTATATATTTAACAGGCAAAATTTTCAAAACTGACCAGTGATTTTTAACAGTTTTCTATTTTGGGCATTGAACATGAAGGTACTCAAAAAGGGCAAATTTTTCAGAGGGTCAGTATTCAGTATTTTTTAAAGTTCAGTGTGTCAGAGTAATCACTGCAAAATTGAGGTGCCCAATTTTACTACACACTTCTTGTTGTTTTCAAAGACTACATAAGAAACTCCTGAATTCTCTCCCCAGAGAAGCATATGAGCAGAAATCGCTTTCTGCCTATCAGATTTTCTCTGTGATCTCTCATGTTTCCAACTGTCGAGAGACAATTGTTCTTTCACATCATAAGAGCAGATCCTCATGCAACTGCTGCTGCTTGCAATTTCCACCCATCAGCTATGTAATTAGAGAAAAATATGTCTCTATAACCAAACTTCTCCTAAATTACACATTAACCTGACCCAAAGTCTTGTGAAATCACCATAAAAGTTTCACGGATTTTTACAGATGCTACATCAGGTGTTGTCTTGTTTTGAAACAAATTAGGAGGAAATTTAATTTTTACAAGGGCTACTTCAGTACACAGTTTGGGCTGATGATTTAAGCTGATTTTTTTTCTCATATTTGATGCTTGTTCATACACCGTACTAAGATCCTGGTGAACATCATACACATATTGTAATGATGAGAAGTTGTATTGCTAGTCATAATATTTTAAGGGATACTTTAGAAAATACAAAAAATTATCTACAAAAATAATCTATGGAGTTTTACAGCCTGAAACTGCATTCACATATCTGGGGGGATGATTAGGATTGTAAGCCTGATTTTCTCCATTCTTTCAGAAGGAAATCCAAAGAACTAAACTGTGTTTCAGACGTGTTAGACTTCCAAAACACAGTAAGACAGGACGTTCCACTTGGCCCACCATGGATCCTTTTACCAGGTTAATCAGTTGAGGTACCAACATTTCTGAGGTGGTGCCTCAAATATCATCTGACTGTACATCACTTTGACCTGGCTTGACTATGCTAGCACAACTTATGTGACCAAGAGGGTGCTCTAGACATCTCTAAATTACAAGTAATTTTGCTTTCACGTCCAGTGACCAACTATTTTCTTCTTCAGAAGACTAGATTATATATTTTAGGAATTCAGGAACTTAAAATAACCTGGCTATGAGGTACGTATGTTGTGAAGTCACCAACTCTTACACTCAATGAAACTAACAAAAAATGTATTTAAATATGTCAATAAAGAAAGAATACGCATAAATATACTGAGAATCAATATTTTCATGCTTACATTTAGTATAGAGATAGGCAGAGGAGAAGATAAAACAATTGGCAATTTTTTATCTTCTGCTATGTTGAAGCAATTATGCCATCTCTTACATTTTCCCTCTGCAGTAACAAGGGAATAAACTTAAAGCAATGAGGTGGGGGGAGTGTGGAGTACTCTCATACCCTTATCTCCTTTCACTCTCCTTAATTTTTTTTTTGGTCTTAAAAAAAGTACAGGAAATGCCTCACCTTCACACTTTATCAAGCATCTTATCGAAAGTGCCTTCCATTAATTTCTCTAACAGACAGGGTAACTAACCAGTCTGGCTTTGCAAATCCTGTGTGGTTTTGGGCACAGGTATTTAAAATGACACAAGGAAGTGTCCAAATAACACAGAATCATAGAATGGTTTGGGTTGGAAAGGACCTTAAAGATCATCTAGTTCCATCCCCCACCCCCCTGCCATGGGAAGGGACATCTTCCACTAGACCAGGTTGCTCAAAGTCCCCAGATACTCCAACAGATAAGAAAAAAAAATAAATTATTGTACTGTAGATATAAGTCAACAAATCTGGACCTAATTAAATAGTGATACATTAATTTGGGAACTAACTGGAGTAAGACTTCCTCATTCTGTACAGAATTCCGCTCTCCAAATAAACATCCTCTGAGAATTACCATAACTGCACAGTGTGAGTAAACTTTCCAGTGCTGGCTGCCTAAAAGTATGGTAGAATCGTAAGTTTCCTGGCAAGAAAAGTATCTGAATATGATAAAACCACAGTAGCAAATAGTATTAGGAGATATTGAGAGAATGACAAATGAAATCTTTCTTCGTTGCGTTCACTGGGTGGACTCTGGTCTCCATATGAATGTTTAAAAGCCTTTAGCACTGCCATGCACAAAAATACCCTTGGAAAACTCGGGGGAAAATCTGGCCAGTCCCCCTCAGAAACATTAATTTCTGAAACGACAGGAATTCATACAAACAGTAGGTTTCCATGCAGACAGACTACTTAAGGAGAAATTTCCAGCTGTTCAGCAGCCATACAGGTCTCACACCAGGTTTTCTGTGTAGGGTTTTACCAAAATAAATGGCAAAGCACAACACATTTGTAGAAACCCATGTATCTACTGAGCCATCTGATTTTCAGATGAAGTAGAAACTGAATTCCCCCAAAAAAACTAACTGAAGGACAGCAAATCAAGGCTTGCTAAGTGTGAAAGTACCATAACTGACAAAGTAAGGGATGGGTAACCAAAGACACCAAAACCTCAGTGGAAAGTCTTATTAGTGGTTTATCATCACTGCTATCGCAGAATACCTTTTTTTTTTCTTTTTTTTTTTTTTTTTACTGCAATAGGTCCCAAGCTCTGAAAAAGAAGAGAGTAGAATGAAGACAGACATTTTTGTTCTTTCACTTGCAAATAAGAAGGATTACATTATGTGGAGCTCTTTTGGGGGCCTTTTTATCTTATTCCATCAAAGCCTTAAGAAAATGTACATTAGAAAATGGTCGGTTCCAAATAGACAACCTGAAAAATTAGTTACAGACACCACGAAACTTTTCCTGCTGTAACAGTTGACCCTGTGCTTTGAACATACACTCTGAAGAATGAAATAATATTTGGCAACAGCTATAAAGGAGCAGATTCTGAAGAGCACATTACTGCACTAGAATTCAATCATTAAGGGCCAGTGAAGCCGTTTATGGAATTATTTACTTGCGAACTATTCAACTGACCGTAAGGTAAACACATTGGGTATTATTGCAATGTTATTTTTAAAATTAAGTAAAGAAGTAAGTAACCTTAATAAGAGATGTTGCAATACATGTGGTAATTTTGGTCCTCTGCATTGTTTGCTATCAGTCACATTATCACATTCTATTATGAACTGCCCTCAAGAAAAATAATACATGAAGAAAGTAAGATATCTAGTAAGTAGACAATAGTGCTTTTCATTTGAGAAGGCAAATGAGTTTAATGAACTTAAGGATAAGCCACTTAGATGGTTCATATGAAAAGAATAATTTGAACTGCAATGAAGAGATTGCTTTTGTTTATAATTTATGGAGAAGCTAGAGCAAAGGAAGTTTTAGTCATCTAATATCCAAAAGAAGGCAGCAATCAAGATTGTTACTACTCTTCTAGAACTTCACAAATTGTATGTACTCATATCTGTAGCTATTAGATCTATCTTTGGGGATAAATCAGACAGTTATGCAGTTCTACATTTATTTCTAATAAGCTTTGAAACACGTTCTTTTTTTTTAGTTTATTTAAAAAAAAAAAAAGCAGAGCTCCAGAATCAACATAACTTGGTATCTCTCACTGATACCTGATAATCTAAATTTTCTTCATTGCTGGAATCTTACATGTGACTTTTGTCAGACAAGAAATTAATAATGTTCTGAGATCACTGACTTCCATATGCAAAAGAAATAAGCTATACACATGTAGTGTGGCATCTGCACACATATTACCATGAATTTTCAATCACAATATGGCAGTGTATACCACTGACTCTCAGCCACTGGCGTGATTGACTGAGGTAATGTCCAGCCTGTGCATCCAGTCCCTTCTGTTCCTCCAATATGGGCACAGGGCAGTAACTCAAAGGGACCCAAATTTCAAACAATCATTAAATCAACAACGAGCTATTCAGTGGGGAAAGGCAGAAGGCTGGATGGAAGTTCCCTCTGGGCTGGATTTGGCCCATAAAACATAGTCTGGATGATGCCAGAATGGAAGGGTAAATTTCATAAGGAATGAATGGGATAAAATAAGCTTTCATGGAATGAATAGTCAAGTAGCTCCCCAGACATATGAACTCTTAGTAACCAAAGACTGAAAAATTGTAGTAACTACAGTCTGAGCACTGTACAAGAAGAAAATGCCTGCCAAATTAATATTCTGATGCCAGAAATTTTTAAAATCATGAAAACACATAAACAAAAATCTGTAAAAGCATAAATATGGTCATTGCTATGTTATGGGAACAACCCTATTGACTGTAGGAACTTTGCTAATAAAATTCTCAGAGCAAAAACAAGACTTGCAGAAGTTACTTTACCTTTTTGGCTTTTTGAGATACATGGAATACATCTTTTAATAATCGAGTGGGACACAAAGCCAAATGTCTGCACATAACCCTCAAAAAACCCAATTAAACCAATTCCCAAATAAATGTTAGCCAGGGATCTTTATTTATGAAAGATGAAAAAAATAAAAAGCGTGAGTTCAGATGAAAACAAGTGATTCCTTCTTTCTTACTACCACCTGTTATAAATTAGATTTTGGACAAGGACAAGGCTGCTGTTGGAAACCCCCACTTTACTCCTGGGTATGAAAGTATAAGAGGTACCAGCTCCAGATATTAATACACTACTTAAAAAACAAAGCCAGTCTCTCATATTGAACCACCCATGCTTTCCCACATGGGAACAAATTCTTGGCAGAAAATCCTGTCCTTGGCCCATGACTCTCAGATATGCGAGAGTGACCATGATATAGGCAAAAAAGCATCTTCCAGAGCCTCATGACAACACAAAATCTCCCCGTGGAATCTAAGATCTCTAGTCAACATACATACATCTCCCCTGGGGCCATGAAATGAGGCAGTGAACAAAAACAACTGAAAGAAACAGGGCTGACTGGCAGAAGCGAGGAGAAGTTTCACTGGCCACTGGTACCTTCACGTTATGCAATGCCACACTGGGCATAATGCTCCTTATTCTAGAGGAGCCAAAATACTGCACAAAGTGGCCCTGTTTTACCCAGACATCATCCCCTCCCTGGCATGTCAGACACCATGCCTTGAAAACACTCTGGAGGAGAAAATAATTTCCCCTTGGAGTAAAGAAGAGCAACAGGTAAAAATACTTCATGAGAGAGAACTTGTCAAGTTGCTGAGCATGGGATTCCTTGCACATCTACAGGTAAGGCCAAGATGGAAGTCATCTGAAGACAGGCAGGAAGCTGATCTGACAGGCAGGAGTTGGATTGTTGCTGCTGCAGCTACACAGATTCACAGCTGGATGGTCTCAAGTCTGAATAGCTCAGTAGTATTTATTATGCCATGTCAAGGTTAGCCACCAGTTAGTTCACAGCAAAATGGAGAGGACAGAAGGATACCTGAATCATAGCTTTCATTTTGCATCAACTAATGACTTGGCATACCGATAAAAGCATAATAAGGTACCATTTCACTAACTTCACCTGTCCAGAAAAATGTCATCCAGTTGAAAACCTGTCCCATGCAGCTAATAAATGGATAAGCCTGCTGATATGCAAAACAAACAGGTTTCTATCTGGAAAACATTTTGTTTACCTCACAGAAGCCCTGTATTAGAAAATTCTGGTTTATCATTCAGAGCAGCTACTTTTTCAGATGAATGGCCTTTAGTCCTGTGAGAATAGGTGTGATGTAGTCAGTTGTGACATCTGAATTGCATCAGGCCTCAAGGTGAATGGAGCCCAAATTAAGATTATGAATATAAAGATGTCTTTCACTGTGTTTGTTTAGTTGTGCAGTCATGTCACCATCAGCTGTCTGTGACCACAGAACACTGAATCTCTCTCTATTCATGTCCCCTCTAAATCGCTACAAAAAAAAAAAAAAAGAAAAAAAAAAACAAAAAAAAGAAAAAAAACCCCTGAATAAAATTTACAGTGATTTATCTTTTGAAAACACTGGTCCCCTGGTCTAAGTTACAAAGGTGTAGGCACATTATATTTTCAGTGCAGTCCTGGTTTTGCCCTAAGTTTTTGCCATAATGTCTAATAGTACAAAATGAGCCATACGTTTCAATGCAAACACACATTATTTCAAAAAGTTCAAATAGACAAGGAAGAGATGATAACAGGGAAGAAAGAAGTATTTCCCTAAATTTAAAGGGTTCAGACAGATAAAAGGCTTAAGCCAATATCCTCTAGCACCAAGTACAATATGGTGTTAGTGACTACCATTTAATAAAGTCTTTTAGAAAAACAAAAGTTCTTAATGAGAACTTCTGTTTTTTAAGAACATCCAGTAAACAGTATCTATAACTCATGTAGTAGTAATGACCCCAGTGAGTCTCTGACAGTGGTTTTTAAGTACACTAACCAGAGCTCCAGCAAATTATCAATTTGGGGTCACTGGACAGTGTTTATCTACATTTTTTCTCTAGCTTTAAATGGTTTTGTGGATCCTGCTATTTTGAATTTAAGAGCCAGTTTATTTTGTTCAGTTTGGATGTGTGCTGTGTTTTGGTATTATATGAAATGGCTTCGGAGTACTTAGCATAAACAATGGTTTCAAGAACACTACACTACACGGAACAGCCATCTCAGAGCAATGGATTTGCTTTATTCATACTCAGGTGTTTTTTTCTGTTTGGGTTTTTTTTTTCCCACAATCAACAAAGATGGTGTTATTCAAGAAAGCATAGCACACAAGACAGAAAAAGCTCTGCTAAGCCAACAGTTTCCAAATTCCTCTAGAGGAGTCCACTTGTTTGTTGCTGCTGCAGTTCGATGGCTGAAGAATTTCAGCTGCCTCCCCGGAGCAGTGTTTTCAATCTCTTCCCAACCTGATCACCTGTAGCAACAAAAGCAATTAACTGTGGTGCTTTCCTAACTGTATAGCCTGGCCATCTTCCAAGAAGATCAAGAATTGGGGAATGATTGCTGCTGCCTTTGGGCAGAAACAAACAGAATGAACAGCTGGAGTGAGACGAGATGCTCCTCCCTGTAGCCACCATAGACCACAGCTCCCTCCTTGCACAGTGCCGCTCCCCAAGGAACCACCTGCCTTGGCAGGGAGCATCACTGAGGGACTCAGTAAACTGACTTGTAAATGGGCTTATGATGGAAATGCAGGAGTAGAGGCTTATACAGCCAACCCTCCACACCCCACCACACAACTCTCACTAGAACAACTGAGGCTTGCTTCAGGATATTGCCTGGCATCTGACTTTCAGTGTGCACCCTGCACAGCAACTTTCCAAACTCACAGTATTATCGGCAACAGATACTTGAAAGAACTTGGCACCTATAGGAGGAAAGTAAATGGAGGAGGTCTAAGTACCTTCCCTCGGTTCTTGTCCTCAGAAGTGAGTTATATACATAGCAGCTTATGAAGAATTTTAGGTCCCAAGAACTCAGGTTACATTAAAAGAAACTGCTGAAAATTCCTTTCTGTTTCATTGCAAATTAAGGGTCTCACAAGTCTGCACATTCTACAAAATTTTAAAAAATGGTACTTGGGTTCCAGGGCAACTTGGCCAATTCTGAAAATGTTACCCGTGACAGTCTTTCATTCCACAAAACATTAAACTGCAGAAACCACTCCCAAAACCAAGTCTGGGAAACAAATTTACAGTTGCTCGGGTAGCTCAATACTTAGCCTATTGAGTCACCACAATGACCACAGAACGGATGGATTATATGATTTTAATAGGTCAGACACCGCTGTTTTTTCCTTTACAATCACACATCCTAAAACAACTAAGAAGTAGTTGAGATAAGTCAGACATGCGTGCCCACACTTTGTTTATTTTGAAAAGTCATCACCTCTTCTCCAGATGAATGTTGTTATATTTGCACCTGACCTTCTGCTGCTTCACTTCAGTCGAGGACAGGGATTGACACAGGCAAAGTGCCTGCCAGAATAAGAGACTTATTTCTCTAAACATAGCTTTGTCACTCCTCTATCACACCAGCAGTTTGTGTTGCCAGGTGAGAAGTTTATCCTCCCCTTAAATATGATTGAACTACAGGAACTTAACAACACGCAGTTCTGTTTTTAAATTAACACTGAAAGGATACCTCCTGCTTGTTTTTCTGCTGTGCAGCTACAGTTATTAAGACATTAACCCCAACAGTCTCAAATACACAAGCATCTCAATGCGTTGAGTACTGTTCAATAGGCCAAGGAGTTTATTGTTAAAATACAAACGTAGACAAAAAAGCACATTTTCTTCCTCCTACTGACTTTCTTGACCACATGGAAATTTTTTTTCCCCATCATCACACTTCTCATAGGACAATCTGTTATTGGGCCTTCCCTGAAAATCATTCTGTGGAAAATACTACGGAAGGTATGGAAGTGTTAAACTGTGAACACAGCATGTGGCAAGTAATACTCCAGTTCTCAAACACCACGTGCATTATTTCTGCTCTGCTCCTCACTTTATGCTTTTTTTTCTTCATAACTGAGCACTAACACCTGTTGAGTGACTTCAACAGTGCCAAACAGCACACCCCTTACTCTGTTTCTCCAAGAAAATGAAAGGTGATGGACAACATGAAGTTCTAGCCACAATGCAGTCAGCAGGATTTTTTGTTTGGACTTTTTTGTGCCAGGATCTCTCACCAGTTTGCAGATATGTCATACTCAAATCCACACCTTAAAAAGAAACTCTTGCCCCAACTGCAAACCATGCTGGTGACTCTTACCTATTTTGTTAAGTGTCCTGAGATAAAGGCCAACAGAAGGTTGAACAAGAATGAGGAAGGCTTAACACCCAGAGAGTAAAAAAGGAAGAAACTTCATTTAGCAGGCAATAAAAGATTAAAAAACATGTTCTGTGTTGAACAGCATGAACACAGCTTTGCCTCAAGAGCTCTAGAGAGCTGTTTCAAGTAGCTTCCCTTCCACGTTATATCTGGAATGACCTAGTCCAAAAGGAAACAGCACAATATACTGAATGTTTTCTTTTCTCTTCTTCTGGTATCAGCAGAGCACTACACAAAACCTTAAGACTGTCCCTGTCCAACCTGTCTATCCCCAAAAACTTGATCCTGAAGGGGAAAGAAGGAATAGGGCAAGGCGTGATGGAGAAACAGAAGAACCAAAGTTAAGCTAAGGCTGGGTCTGCAAAAGAAGTGAAAAAGATAGCCCAGTAGGAAGCCAACTGGAATAATTTCTCCTCTAAAAATCTCATTCTAGGATCACCGTTTGTAGTTTTTTACACTCTGAGCCAGAGTGCAGGAGCCAATCGTGTGACCTAGAGAAACACCCACCCAACAAGCTGGCTGAAACATCAGCTATGACTTCTCTAATGAACTGGCTCTGTAGGTTGTCTGGCAAGCGAGGTGTGTGCCCAGGTGGCAGGTGACACAGTGCAGCTGGACAAAGGGCAGTGGGCAGTCTTTACCAATGTGGTCACTGCATCTCAGGTGATCTCAAAACAACTGATGGGCAAAGAAGTGATGTTAACAAAGCAGCAACTGGGTGTTTACCTTATGGCTTCATTTCTGGAGTTGAGGTAGGTATGTTTTATTAGGTTGACGTAGGTATGAAAATGCCACAAAGCAAATTACATGAATTTGAAACATATATCTACAATAACCTGCAAGTTTAATGTTTTCCTGTGGTTATGAGCCTGCAAGCCATTCCACATAGGCAGGGCTGCGTCTGATTAAGGTCCACATTTGCAAGCTTCAGAAAATGCTTTGTAGAAAAATATGGTTGTTGGCCAACCCTGATTGTTGCACATAAGTTACATCTGATAGGAGCAAAATGTGAGAATTTAGGCTGAAATTTCCTTAGAGACCAGGGCAGCACTATTTTTCTTGTTGATTTTGTACTCACTGCCTAGGCATAATTACCCTTTTCTTGTCAGCATCAAAACAGGGTGGAGGAGAAGTTATTTTTCAAAAGACAGATCCATTTGCCTCTAACTTCTGAAGGCTTCAGTTTACGACTCACTGTGTCCACAGTGAAATGAAGTTGTGATCACAACTCTAGACTTGATCCAACACATACTAAAATCAATGGGTTGACTTCAATGGA
Source organism: Petroica traversi (assembly GCA_025920805.1). Lineage (NCBI taxonomy): Eukaryota > Metazoa > Chordata > Aves > Passeriformes > Petroicidae > Petroica > Petroica traversi. The sequence goes on along the minus strand of JAHLSL010000117.1, from coordinate 1,845,239 downwards.
AGCTGGGTCATGCCCTGAGCAGACACTACTGAACATGTAGCAAAACCCCTCAGCAGTTCTGGATGGCAGAAAACATGGATAGCCTGGAAACAGCGAAGACCCCTGAAGTCAAAAATTGTCTACACCAAGAATCTAACACAGGAAATAACAAATGCACCTATGCCTCTTTCTAGCCCTATCATCCCAGACAAAACTGCATCCAGAGTAGGTATTTATCAAAAATGTAAAAAGATAAGATCTTTACAAAAGACAAAATCTGACCAGGAGTCTAAAATGTAGAATAATTATCCAATCTTGAAATAAAGTTTTCAAATAAAATAATAAGGCTGAAGAAACAAGTGTAGTACAACTCAAAAACCAGAAAATAGTCACATCAGTCTTTGTAGTACAGTTTTATGCTTGTCAAACACCAAAGTCAACCTAGGACTTGCAGAAGAAGGGAAGCATGAGCATCCCGTGGCTGTGTCAGCAGACCCCCAGCAAGCACCTGTACCATGTTTTTAACATTCTTCATACAGTTCCTATGCAAAAACAGTAATGGAAAAAGCTTACAATGAGGGAAAGCTAAGCGTGAAAACTAAACACACAAAACAGTTCTAAGAGTGAAAGGGGATGTGGAGAGAAAGGATCAGAGAAGAGCATATACTTTGGAAAGACTAAAACAATTACTAAGCGATCAACAAATTGATTGTCAGGAAAAAAAAACAGCAGCAAAAAGGAATATCGATATTTTAACAGGGGAGACCATTAGTTTGGATGATACAGCATTTGTAGAATGGCCTTTACCTTTGCATATCCCCAGGATGGACACACTATTATTTGAACAATTTGTAGGTGAGAGAGGCAGAGGTGCGGGCAGACTGGCTACCCTCACACTGGCAGGAATGTTTTGACATGTGTGAAAGAGATTGACACTCGGTAGCCAAAAATGTCTCACTCACGAAGGCCTCTCCAGGCCAAGCATTTCTTCCACCCAACCTGAGTTTGGTAGGTTGAGGAGAAAATAAGCGGCACTTCTTTAGTCAGCTTTTTCTACATTTGTTTTTCAGCAAATCAAGAAACACACAATGACACAGGGATTTTTCTGGGATTAGTTATGGGCTTAACAGACATATCCTCTAAAAACGAAGAACAGGGAGGTGCTGCAGGGCTGTGCAATGGGAATTAATACACTGTACAATGCACTGGCAATGGATGCATCCTGCCACCCTGGCACTGACTAGGACCCAGGGAACTTGTAACTCAAACTTGTTAGCAAATTACTGAGATAGAACTTACTCCATAACTTTATTCATACGTTTGAGTATAACCTCTTCATTATACCTCACGATACTCAGTACATTTCACATTTTTCGATTTGCTTCCAATTCCATTTAAAT
>JAHLSL010000117.1:1798682-1838860 GCA_025920805.1 Petroica traversi | reverse complement strand
TGGCCACCAGCTCCTCGTACTGTTCGATAGCGAGGACGGCGTTTTCCGGGGTGCTGTGTGGCGGGGTCCTGGGGGCTGCGGGTGAGCCCGCGGGCGCAGGGCGCGCCGTGCGAGCCGGTGCGCATCCCCATGTGCCGCGCCATGCCCTGGAACATCACCCGCATGCCCAACCACCTCCACCACAGCACCCAGGAAAACGCCGTCCTCGCTATCGAACAGTACGAGGAGCTGGTGGCCACCGGCTGCAGCCCGGTCTTGCCCTTCTTCCTCTGCGCCATGTACGCCCCCATCTGCACCCTGGAGTTCCTCTACGACCCCATCAAGCCGTGCCGCTCCGTCTGCCAGCGCGCCCGCGACGGCTGCGAGCCCATCATGCGGCGCTACAACCACAGCTGGCCCGAGAGCCTGGCTTGCGATGACCTCCCCGTCTACGACCGCGGCGTCTGCATCTCCCCAGAGGCCATCGTCACCGACGTGCCGGAGGGTGAGAGCCCCGGGGGCAGCGGGCCATGGGAGGGAGGACTCACTCCACCCCCGCGGGACGCCCCGGGGTGGGACGGGGGGGCTGCGGGACCCCCACGCTCCAGTCCCGGAGCCTCCGCAGACAGTTTTCACTCCCTGACGCACCTCTGTTTGCAGATGTGAAGTGGACGGACTTTACACAGGGCTTTATGGTGCCGGACAGACCCCTGGAGCCTGACTGCAGGACCCGCGGCCAGGGTGAGCCTAGGACGAACCCCCTTCTCCACCTTCCCAGAGACAGAGTCCCTATGACACCCCTCAACCTTTCTCCCTTCTCTTCCTTTGAAGAGCGGTGCAGGTGCAAAAAGACAAAGCCTACGCTGTCAACCTACTTGGCCAAGAACTACAGCTACAGTAAGTGCACGGGGGAAAATGCTTCACTTTGGCTGTCCCACACTCTCCTTGTGTCCCTGCAAGTTAGGCAGCTCTGTGTGAGTGCCGAACCCACACCAGGCCCTGTCCAGCAAGTGTGACATGAGAAAACTGCTCCAGTACAGCCTTTCCAAGTGCATCTTTGCCTGGGGATACCTAGCTGTTCTCTTCCAAAAAATCCAGGTGTAGCACACACCATGTGCAGGCAGTAGTGATAATTGCACAGATGATGGTGTGTTTCTGACAAAAGCAGTAAAATAGCAGTAATGAGCATGATTCTGCTCTGCAGAAAGTGTGGTTGCTGCTGCAAAGGTCACTCTAGTAAAGGCAATTATGTCTGATGGGAGCATGACCACTTGGCCGGCTCCTGTTTTCATCCAGCAGGTAAAATAAACGGGGGTTTACTACCCGAATAAAACTTGTAAATGTGAACCAGCTGCAGCAAAGTAAAAAGTTTTTAGAAATTTGTGTATGCTTTTACTTACTAGCCGAAGTTCTGTCTGGTGCAGAATTGTCAAAGATTAATTGAATTCAGTGACAGTTTGCACCATCAAGCCAAGGAGATGGCTGATAGTTTTATTATATGTTGCGTGACATATTTGCAATAAAAAGAAGTATTCACGTCTCTTCGTATTCACGCCTCTTCCTCTTTGGCTTCCCCCTGCCTCAGTTTTCTGATGGTGTGAGTCAGGAAGAACTCTAATTAAGATTAGATAAATGCCAGGTTAAATGCCTCTAGTGTCAATAGAAAGCCCCTATTAATGATGAATTTAATATGCAGTATTGCTTCATTTTGCACTTTGCAGGCATTTTCTCAGATGGCAGGTTTTTTTCAAGTCATTTATCCAGTTCTTCTGAAGTAGGGTTATTACATTGTTCAATTCCTATTTGTTAGATATCAAATGAAAGTAAGTTTGTAGTTATTTGCTTCTTTGTTAGCAGGTTTGGTGGGAATAATCAAGCTGAACCTCTGGTTTAGGTAGTTGTACAATTTTTTGTTCATTATAGCATTTTGGTGCATTTGCATTTCATATTCTCTTTATATAATTCCTTGATCTGTGTCAGCACAACATAGAGATATGTTTAGGTGGAACAATGAGCTTCCACAGTTGACTGCAACATATTAAAAAGTAGTGATATCAAATGACCTTTCCTAAATGAAATACAAGTGTTAGTCATGTAAATTCTGATTCCAATGATTTCAGTGGGGGTGTTTCTTGAGAAAAACCCAGATTTTGGGGTCCAGAATTTAATTCAATTGAATTTGTAAAATCAAGATTTTGTTTTTGAGATGTAATTTTTTTTTCAACGTCCTCTGAGATAAATATGGAAAATTAATTGAGTGACAAGATTTAATGAGTTGAAAAGAATTTTTTTCTGAAATCCTTTAAAATAAGCCAAATTGTACTTTTAGCTGTCAGAACCAATCAGACTTGAAAATGGATTGTGAGTCTCCAAAACTTAAATTCCTCATATGTTTTGTGCCTGTTACACGTGTCCTGATAAAGGTAGCACATAAACCCCAGACTGCATTAAAAGTGCTGGTCTCCTGTTTTCTACATGTGAAGTTTATTCCAAGTATTATGAGGTTCATTTGAAGGCTTTTGGCCTGGTGGCTGGCAGTGGCAACATTTATGCAGGCTGATCACCCTGTGGTCAGTATACTTCTCATGTTTCTTTCACTGAAGTATTTTTGGACAGTAGAACCTTTCCTACTTTGACATTTCCTAGAGATAAAACCCGTTACGTAAAATTTGTACTTAATTTATCAGATCTGGTATTTTTCACAAGAGGGAAGGGATGAAATGCTGAAGTGGTTGGTAATGCTAGGGTCTGTAGGTACAGTTAGCCAGGGATCATTTCAGAACAATCTACACAGTTTCACCTCTTGTATCCATGCAGACATGCTGTTTTCCTCAATGAGAGGTAAAAATACAAATGATTGTGTATTCCGAGTCAGAAGAACCTGTTTCCGTGTCTGGTTTGTATGTGGATCTCATTACTGGTGGAGAATCCAAAGGCAAAAGATAAAGCAAAGTACAGCTCAAGTAAATAATGGCAATCCTAAACCTCCTAGTTTTTTGACTGTTGTTTCAAGCCTTCCCTTCTTTCTTGTATTTAAGAAAATACTATATTTCCTGGTTACAATCTACAGGAAGTGATTTTATTATTGAAAAGACTGAATTCATGACAACTTTCTGTGAGGTAAATTATTCATTACTTAATCAGAAATAGTCAGATGTGGCTGGAGAATGGTTAGATTTATGCAAAGGGCTGTCTAGTCTGAGGTGAAGGAGCTGTTTGTGCGTGTGATTCCAGCTGAGATTGGTTGGCATGATCTGGCAAAGATTTAAGCACATGTTTAATTTCACAGTTGTCAACAGCCCTACTGAAAACCAAATCGAGATCAGGCCTCTGTTATTCTAAGCCACTGTTCATGCCCACACAGGCAGAAGTAGTTCTAGTTTCAGAACCAGAACAACAGCTTCCAGTTTAATATATTTTATTCAATTTTGAGATGTGTTTAAATTTCCAAGGCTGTTTATTGTTCTCACTCCTCTGTTTTTTTATTTGCAGTCATTCACGCTAAAGTAAAAAGCGTAGAAAGAGGGAACTGCAATGAGATAACGACTGTGGTTGAAGTCAAAGACATACTCAAGTCTTCAATGCCAATTCCTCTGTCCCAAGTGCCTCTTCTTACGAATTCCTCCTGCCAGTGCCCGCCTCTTCAACCAAAGCAGGATGTTCTCATCATGTGCTACGAGTGGCGCTTAAGGTGAGCTGTGACGATGTGGTGCAGAAAAATGTTAGAGCTGGCTGTGATAGATGGGAAGGAGGACCAGCAGAGCTCTCTTCCTTATCATAGGCTCGTTTTGCTGATGTTTTTTCTTAGGATAACTCATACATACACGTGTTTCCATTACCTTCACAGCTGACTTTCTCCACTTGTTCAGCCTCAGCTTAGCCCCATGATGTGTTGTTTACAAAATCTTGACACAAAGAGCATAAAATCTCATGCTTTAGGTGCTAACAGCATATTGGTAAGGCATCATGCAGCAGTTCAGCCACCTCCATCTTGGGAGTGTTTTTCCAGGACCACTTTCCTTAGGGATGAGCTGCTTCATGTGCCACAAGTCCAATGGTGGCTGTAGATGATGGTCTATGTTGGCAGGACCACGTGGAAGGCATCGTTCTGCCTCACCGAGGAAATGGGCAGGAGATGATGCACATTTTCTGTCAGCAGGACTGCAGTCAAAGCCAGGCCTTCTCCACTGGTCTATCCATACTTTGGACCAGTGCCATCAGCAAGATATTTCTGATCCCACAGCCATACCGGGACCAGCCAAAGCTGCAGCTGTTGGAGCTCCAGCTCCCGGATGACAGATGAAAAGTAAATACTCTCAGAGCAGCTTGCCAGTCCTGCTATATGATTAAAAGAAAAAAACAAAGCAGAACTAACTTTACCAGACCTTTCATCTGGCAGTTAGCCTAGCCCCAGGCATGGAAGGAAATCCAGCATGCTGGCCTGGAGGGGAAGGAGTGATGAATCAGAGCTCCCTTTTCTCCCTTGTTCCTTGAGGAAGAAGGAGACATCCCATCCCCATTAGCACCCAAGTGCATCAGTACATTCCAGCAGGACAGGTTGGGGTGTTTTAGGTACTGTGTACGCCTGTGTGTTGTGATTTGGAAGCAAGGCTGTCTGTAAAATGTGCAGGCTAGTTTTGCATACGGTGATGTTGCTGTTAATTGGTCACACACTCTTGTAAGGACCACAGAACATCCACATGTGGGACATGATGGGCCATATCCATATTTTTAATGAGTTTTATGTTGATATTTTGAGAGCATTTTATAGGTGTTTGTAAAATTTGCCATCTGATACCTTATTGCTTTAACTGGTTTTTTTTTTGGTTTTTTGGGTTTTTTTTTTGTGAGCTAGCAAGGACAGTATATTACTGCCCAGCACTTTTCCCCTCCAGGTCTGGAAGTATTTCACAAATATTAATGTAGAGCCCTCTATTCCTCTTAGTCATTTTAGGGATACAAACTGTGACTCATGTAGGAGGACCATGACCAGAACTGCGATGGAGGAGCTCTGGGATGCAGAAGATCCTCTGGAGGCTGTTAGGGAAGGGAGATTTCATAAGTCAAAGATCACAATCTGCATTATTATGGAAAAACACGCGATTCACTAAATATCTTGTGATGATTTTTAAAGGTCATTGAGGTTTTTAATTTCATGTAGTGTACTCAAATGGATTTGAAAAAGAAACATAAACTATTATATGTGCTTCTGTTGAACTCAGTGGCATGCAAACAGAAGGTTTTGAGATACAGCAGTTTTTTAAAATGACAGAGGCAAAATGGATGGAAACTGTACCTCCTCTGCAGTGAATGGCAAATTACCAATTGCCTGTTGTTAGGGTTAGAGCCTCACTGAATAATTTGACCTGAGCCAAAGCTGTGCCAGATGTACCCCATGTTGTGGTTTCATTCATGGCAATGTGGTCTTGGCATCAATCCTGTACATTAGTTCTCTAATCTCTCCTTGGAAAGAAAAGGAAATGTACAACATAGTGGTCCTGATTCTTCAGGGTTTGCACTCCAATTAGGTCTTTTCTGTTTGGTCAAACTGGATGCACCATGGCTAATGACTCCGAGAGGCAGCATTTTGTACTGTGTTCGAGCTGCTAAGAGCAACACTATTCATGGAGACTGGAGGTCAGGCCCTGCTACTCTGTTTAACCTTCACAGCCAGAAGGTCATGATGTTGCTGTCTGATGTTGTGTGCTTTTATAATGAAATCTTGATGTTTCCAGCCAACACTGGTGACTAAGTAAAAACCTCCAGAATTTTAGTGAAGCTTATATTAGGGCATATAAAGACTCTGTATCTCAACCAACTAAATGAAAGAACCCCAAAAAGTTGTCTCTAGGTTGGGACCTGGAAAGTGTGACATCAGACTGCTTTAGAATAAACTGTTCTAGGAGTTGTTTAAGGCATATACCTATAATAGTCACATTTTTGTTTTGTTCATTTCATAACACGTAGACTCACTGTTTTCATGCAGGAGCTAGCCAGATATCACTGGTAGGCAAGCATCACTAACCAAACATCTTCCAAATTCACCTTAAAGCACTCATTAAGAAGTTAGATGTAGGAAACACATTATGCCATCCTCATGTAATTATAGGTAGAAATGAATATGATTGTAAGCAATCAGATAATTATAATACTGTTTTTCAGGTTAACTGTCTTAGCTAGTGTATGTGAAACAGCTGATTTTTTTTTTTTAATTCAGAAGTAAAATAAATTAGTTTAATCTACTGTTCACATTAACACAGAGAAACATAGGGCATATCATCCTATACGTAAAAACTGTCAGTACCAGTACCTGTGGGTACATTTCAGCCCCAGTCTGTGTTGAATCATCTGGAATGGCATCTCAAGAATTAAAGTCAGAAATATCTGTAACTTTTGCATATTTCTTAATTTTCAGGTTGATGCTTCTTGATGGATGTCTAGTTGAAAAATGGAAGGACCAACTAAACAGAAGATTCAAGGTAAAGGCAACCAAAGAAAAGAATGCTGATGTTCTTGATAAAAAGTTAAACACCTTTGTTTTACTTCTGTACTGATTAACTTTATCTGTAACTCCTCTGGGTGTCATTATTTTCACTTGAACATTTTCAGCTCTCATAGTTACATAAGTATAGGTGAAAATTTGAATACTTTACTCCTGTGGTTTAGGGTCTCTAAAATTTAATTTCTATTTAATTTTATCCTGTGGGATGATCTTTGTGTGAACTCTGGTTTCCTACAATAATGTCTCTGGGAATTTCTTTCATATCCCTGCTACCACAAGGAGCAATGATGGGAAGGTGAAGGTGATATGCAGATGAGTACATAGCCCACACTAGATAAGAAAGGAAGTTAAAATCTCTGCACTGGATTATTGGTTTTTTTCTGCATTAAAGATTACAGGCTGGAGACACACTTCTCACCAGGTACTCCCTACTAAGACCCACTCAAAGGATTGGGCATCGTCTCTCTGGATTTGGGAAACACTGGAAGGAAAAGTCTATACCATATAGCCATGGGTGGCAGGCACAGCAGATGCCCCTGCTTTTTGGGGCTTCAGGATAGCACTTGATATCACTCTTTACTTGTAAACTCCTCTTTTTAATCGAAAGAAAGGCTGAATTGAGAGAAGGTCTGATTTTTCCACTTCTAGAGGTGGAAGAAAGTTATTTCTGGAATTCAGAAAAGTTTTCAGAGCATTAAGGACATACATGTATGTTTGTTTTAATTGTGAGTTGATTGACAATTGATAGAGGATGAAAAGAGATGTAGAAATCCATAAGCAAAAGGTTTTCGATAACAGACTAGCTTTTAGGTAATTGCATTCCATGCTTCTCTCATACTCTCTTCACTTACTCATGTGAAACCTGTGTGGGGAAAAGAAAACATGCTTTAAATCTTTAAAAAATAAATACATGGCAATTGCACAGGATACCATGTGGGATTTAGAAGAATATTGACACATAACTTGGACTCCTGAAATCCTTTAGCTGTCAGCAGCCCATTACTGGCGCACAGTGTGTTTTAGTCACCTCCTTACACTGTTCTGTCATTTCTAATTTTGCTTTGAATAGTGTTTGGGCATTAGTTCTCAGATTGTCAAATAGATGCATTACTGCCAAATGAAATACCCTTCAAAGCACATGTTATTTCCTCTCATATTAATAGTTTCAGAAACTAAATCCTCGTTTAAATATGTTTGAGTGGGACACAGCTAAATGTCTGCTGATAGTTTTGGTTTTACAAAGATGCATAAAATGGTTCTGACCACACAAAGGCAGTATGGAGCTAGGTACCACAGTGGCTTCATTTTGCGGCCCATCATTCATCTCTGAAGACTTGAATCCAAATTTTGTCTTGAGTTACCACTTAAAATGGATTGCGCTGTCTCTCAACCACAGAAGACAGTTGTTAACATAACCACAACATGGCTGATCTTTTCTCTAGCCAGGACAGGAGTCTGAGTTGCAACAAAGTGAGTGCAGTAATACTGAATAGGGAAGCTGGAGAGCATTCTCTTGCTCTGATCACTGGGTAAATCCCCTGCCTTTAGGTGTTTCAGAAAAGAAAGGTAATACAGGGGAGAGGTGAGACCCTTTTCAGGTTCTATTACCTATCTTGTTTTCCTTAAAATAGATATTTCTGTTCATAGAGGTAGAAGTCTGCAATCTCTGTTGCTGTGAATTCCTCCACGTTTTGGAGAGCTAACCTCTTAAACTTACTGTAAAAACCTGTTTTGTAACTACTGCACTATTATGTTTAAAAATCTGACAGCTGTTGTCTTTGGTGGGCTCGATGCTTTTCAAAATTTCTCGGGAATGCTGCTGAATAAAGCTGCAGGTGCAGTATTCAAACCGTGCCATTTCAACTCTCAACACTCTGATTTTAGTGGTCATCACTGTTGTCTGCCCAGAACATAAGGTGGTTCACGCCCAGTCCTCTCCACCTTAGGGAAAAGCAGAAAGTAAATACTATCTCCCCTTGTAGCTGTGTGCTTAATATACATTGTGAAAGGATAGTTTCCTGCAAACTTTTCTGAGGAAAACTCAACCAGCACATTCATCAAGACATCAAAGAAGGGCCTTGCAAAGGAGTTCCAATGTGCCGATCCTGGCTTTTTGATGCCATGGTGCCAGCTCCCCTCTCTTTCTGAAAAGGCACTCAGGTGCAGCATGCACTCCAGATGGTGACTTGTAATCTCCATCCACTGCTGTTGTGGAAATTCCTTCTAACGTAAAACACATGGCAGGATTCTCCCTGCAAATAGCCATAACATGCTGACATCAATGGCCTTTCAGTATAGAGCATGAAACTCTTACAGGCAGCACTAGCAGCAGTGGTTCAGGATAGCTTTGATGAAGATGTAATTATTTATATTTATGTCCTTTCCTAACTCACCCTCTTTGTATTCTGCATTTCTACAGAGGTGGGAACAGAGACTGCAAGAACAAAAGCGGCGAACTGCGCGCAGTAAGAACCAGAATTCAGGACGCAGTGGTCAGAGTGGAGTCCTGAAACCACAAACCAAGAACACCAACCCACTGATCAGTGGCCCCAAAAAGGGCGTTAAAGTAAGAAGTGGCCAGAAAGAAATCATCCCCAAAAAAGTATGAGTGTGGAATTCCCAAAAGGAAGGACTTTCCCTGCACGATAAGGGTCTCAATCTGGCTTGGTCAGCAGATTTTATTAATGCGGAACTCATCGACTTAAAAAATCATGTCAATTTCTACACAGACCTTTTTGCTGCACTTTACTGTTTAAAGGTTTGGTTGTCCTTTCAAGTCATTGCAAGCCATAGAGCATAAACCTATGCACTAATATGAGGTAGGCGTACTCCAACGGACTGAGCTTTATCTTTGGGCTCTGATTTCCTGTCAAGATAGAACTAGCCTTGCCTGCCAGAGGTTTTGATTCCTTGTACCATTTGCCAGCTCTCCTTCCTTGCCAGAGGTTAGAGATCTACATGGAGTTTCTCTCTCTCCTCAGCTGGTGTAGTAGTTGGTGAGCTAGTCTGTAAGTTAGTCTGTGAATTAGCTGAGAGCTCAGCAGCTGAGGAGCAGCAGAAGGATGACAACCTCTGGCAGATATGTCAGGCTGCAATGACTGCAGCTGCTGGAGCAGAACCTGTCTGCTGTTTGGAATCACAGCCCTTGTTCAGAGTATTCAAAAGCACAGTTTACCATTAAGCATCTGGGTATGCATTATGTGATTATTTTTGTGTATGTGCCTAAAATACGCTTACAGTGATAGTATTTGATCTTGTGGGTCTGTGTTCAAAGCAGACATTTAATTTTTTATTGTACTTCAGGCTGGCTTCTGTTGTTCTAATTCAAATATATTTAAGCATCTAATTGAAAAAATCAGTATTTTTTTGAAAGGACAGATTAAAGTGAACAGATCTGTGGAATTCTTGAAAGTAACACGTTTGCTGTAATATAGCTTTGCTACGAAAACTGGAATAGAAGCTTTAAAGATAACTGACTGCTACTGTACAGTATTAAGGAGAAGATAGGGCTTCAAGTGGCTTAGTAATCATTTGAAGAACTTTTTATTATTTGATACCGTATTTCTAACCTTTCTCTGAGATCAAATAAATAAATAAATAAATAGCCTTGTCCCTCTTAATGAGCTTTTCAAAGCAGCTGTCTATCTGCAGTTTTTCTTATCAGAAAGTAATTACCCTGAAAAGGGTGACAGGGAAAGCAGATGCTTTTATTTAGGCGGTACGTTTAGTGATTTAACATTTTTTTTTGTGTGAGGTATTAAAACAGCAAGGGTGATACAAACCTAATCAGAATCACTCCAAAATGGCATTTATGGTATTGCTTCCAAGGTGTACTTGGATGAGGCAGCATAGATCACATATTTGGATTTCAATTTCATGTGACACACAAGAAGATCCCCAACACAAGATCAGAAAAGCTCATCATAGATGCCTAAAAGACCTTCGAGATTTCCTGTAGGAAAACTAAGGACTAGACTGGTTGATTCTGGTAAAATGAGGATTTTTATAATAGAGTTCTACATCAGAAAAAAAAAAAAAGGAGTTTGGTGTAGATTATTATAAGGAGTTACAATTGGTCATTTTAGTATGCTGATCTTTGCCATGACAAGAATTCCAATGAAATTTGCATGCATTAAATTCCAAATCAGAATATCCTGGAGTGATTCTGGTAGCAGCAGTTATATACTTGGTAATTTGCTAACACAAATTTGAGACATAGATGCCAAGTTACAATGTTTAAAACAAACAGAGGTGTTACAAGAAAATGAAATAATAGCCTAGAGAATAATTCAGGGGGGAAAAACCAACTTAAATGGACATTGTTGTGCTTTGAGCAGTTGGTTAAAATATACCAAGGGCAGCAGTTGAGTGAGGCCCTACTGGTAATTCTGGGCAGGTTCAGTACTTTGCTGACATGGAACACCTGTGAAGTTAGATCTAAAATTCATTCCAGGTGCCAGGAATGCTGAGCATAGATACCATCAGTTGACTTTAGTAGGAATTATGTGTGCTTGACATGTCTAAAAAAACAGACTACAAACTTAGGTTCTCAAGTACAGCCTATAGGTGAAACCTTAATCATGTTCAGTGAAATGGAAAAACTGAAATGGAAATCAAAGGAGACAGAATTTCACTTGCAGGTGTCTAATTTAGGTGAGTTTGAAAATGCTGACTTAACTAAGCATGATCTAAAAGATCAGTATGATTGGACAACTGAAATAGTTCTGTGTGCTGTGTAGCAGGAGTTCTTAAGCTTTGATTACCTATAAATCCCAACTTAAAGAACCCCCAAAGATATATTTATGTATAGAAAGAATGTCACTTAAAGAATGAGATAACAAATACAGAAGTCATGATATTTCACTTAAAGAAGTTTTATTGTGAACATAGTCAAGTGTGGTGTTTGTTAAATGAAACTTTTGGAACAGCTACCTAGACTCCACTGCAACATTACATATTATTTTAAAACTGTTAAAATCAAATTTTTTTCTCTTTGTTGGAGGGAAAAACATACAAATTATTTTCTCCAGAGAGTTACTGCCATTCCTTCTCCAAGTTGGTGTCATTAGATTGACACTTCCAATATGCTGGAATAGATACTGATGCACTGAGCCAGGTGTTTCCAATCTCTTTATTATGTTTATGTATGCTTTATGCTACCTAACTTTCAATCTGATATGGTAAAAATACGGGCGAAGGAAAGGCAATGCAACAGAAATCAGGGGATATCGTAATACAAAGAACAGACATGCAAGGGATAAATGAATAAGGTAGTGTGCTTTGCCAAATCCATTTTTTCATATATTTTAAGACGCCATGGGTCAACCCAATTTAGCACTAATGCAAGTCATTCCATTTTGAAAATCTCCTACAATTATTAACTTCCTGTGATATCAAATGCCAACTGAATCCAGACCCAGAACATCTGCACCCTCCAGTTTCCCTTCCCTTCCCTTCCCTTCCCTTCCCTTCCCTTCCCTTCCCTTCCCTTCCCTTCCCTTCCCTTCCCTTCCCTTCCCTTCTGTGTGAAATAGGTGTTGGAGCAGTGAGGGCTGTTTGAACAGGGAAATTCCTCCCCAGAGGGTCCAGTCCCCACCTCTGGGGACATCCATGACCAGGTGTAGCCATTGTGCTTGTGCACTCCATCACTTGCCATTCAGCAAATGGGGGCAAACAGTTTGCTGATGGGTGAATGTAATTACTGTAACTACTTAAAGATGAAAAATTAATCGGCCAAATTCTTGAAGTGTTAAATTTTTTTTTTTTTCAGTGTTGCCTTCTTACTGGGGGGTTTGGCTTTTTTTTTTTTTTTCCATATAAAATAAAAATTGCCTGGAACACCAAGCATATGCTTCTAGTGAGTTTCTCAGTACCTCCCACACACATGTGCCCAGTTTAGTTAGAAGTGCCATTCAGTATTTTCACTGAATGTTCTAACCTCAGTTCCAAAAGAATAAAACCTGAAAAAATATTTACCCTAATTGTGAATGATTGGCACTATTTAAGAAGCTCACTGTAAATGAAAATCAGAACTCTTTTATGAAACACATTTTTAAAAAACCCATAAACCCCCTCCAACAAAGCCTAAATGACCTGGTCACTTCAATTCAGCGTTGCAACTTTCATGCAGTCAGTGCCTATGACTGAGAAATACTTCCTAAGCAAATAAAAAGAAGATTTTCCTGTCCAAAATACTCAAACAGCTCTTAAATTCTTTTATCCAGAATTGTAACCTAAATTCCAAAGGAATGAAACCTGAAAAAATATTTACCCCAATTAGGCACAACCGACACATGCTTTTTGGTTGCACTTAACAGTTCAATGTAAATCCACATCTGAAAACATTTACTCAAACATTTTTCTGGTAAATTACATCAGCTACCATTAGTTTTGTAAATAAATATAATCCATCAATATGAGTCAACAAATATTCAAAATTATGTTTCCATTTATAAATACTCCCCCACTCCCCCCCAATAACTTGCAAGTCATTAATTTCTATAGAAGTGCATTTGTTCTGATTAGAGCTGGGCAAGTCTTTCTGGAAAAATTGCACTCAATTTCAACTGCTGATACAATATTTCGCGTAGCATCTCTGAAATAAACAACAGACTTATTGAAATGTAAAATGGGATGTCAAACTTGCTTTCTGGATATGCAGTAAATTTGAGGGCTTTCAAGTATCTATTAATATTAGTTTGATTCCTGTTGCTGCCAAAAGGCTTGTGAATAAACCACTATGGAAATTAGCATAAAGTAAGGTATAGCACACTCCTTTTCTCTAGATGAGGATACTAAGAACGAGCCCCAAAAGTACTTTAAATATGTCAGGCAGTCCACATCCAGGTAGAAGGCTGATGGGTGTATCAGAGTGACCAAGAGATGCCCCAAACAGAACAACACCATAAGTATTTGATTCCTTGTTACAGTGTGATGAAAGATTTATTGTTTGTAGATACATCAGTGTGTATTCTCTGAGCAAGGTAACCAAAAAGCTGATCATTTGCTCAGAAAGAACTGATAAACTGAACAGATACTTGTGAAGTCTGGCTTGCCAGTGTGGTTCATTCAGCAGTCAGAGGAAAGGAAAAACAGTGCAGCGGTACAGAGCCACAAGCTGATTGACTCCATCTTCTTGGCAGGAAAAAAAGCTTTTTCTCCACTCATCTTATTTTTTAATGTAGTAATTCAGTACAAAAACTCAGTACAATCAGACATACTTATTCTTCTAAAACAGTATTTTGAGATTTATAACCCTCTTGTTTATCATTCTAAACTGAAACAGATCTTTAATATAGTCTTTAGTGTCAGGTCATGATTTCATTAAAGCTCCTAAACAAGGAAATATGTGGTCTGTGGTACAAATAAACATGCCCTGTGGTTCCATTTCTCTCCTGCTGGAACAAAAATCAGAAGAATAATTATGTTATCTTTTGTTAGTGTTGGAAGAATTATAATCAAATCTTTGCACCCCCTAATTCTATGATGACTTACAAGATATTTTCTAAATAAACAGTTGTACAGGCCACATTCTCTTTTGAACTGGCATTTAGATATCAGATAAAGGGACAGAGTCAAACTTTCTGTAAGTTTTTTATGCAGTAGAGTTGTGTAAGTTTAATTGCAGGAAGATTTTAATCCGTGAGACTCCCTGGAGTTTATGTTGGAACAGAGTCCTCCTGACTCTGTAGATCAAATGATTGCTAATCCCACCACAAATATTCAAATTCTTAAAAATTGCATCCATATCTATGTCACAGTAATATAATTTTCAAAGAATAATGGATGGCAGCATAAATAATGTGTGCAATACCTATGGGGTGAGTTAAATATTTAAAGAGACAAAGCAATGTTATAAAATACTGACAGTATTTTGATTGCCATTCTTTTAAATGCATATTTTGATAATTCTACAAAAGTCTGTTTCTCAAAGATACAAAAGCCTTGCAAATCTGAATCTCTTAATCATCTGTCTGAAACAGTTATGTTCGATGTTTTGAGCCGTATCTGTTAAATTTCTCCTTTCCAAAGCTGCTAGAAGACTTTAAGATCAAAAACATATTTAGGAGAAGAGCATTAATAAATGAAATCCTGCTACACTTCAATTTAGTTTTGGATACACAGACAGCATGAAGAAAAAACTGTCATAGATCTGTGCATAATATTTCAGTCTACTGGATCCAAGCACAAAGCTGGGATTGTAATTGACACACGTGAATATGGATCCCAAATAGACAAAATCCTTCAACATCCAATAGTTCAACCAAACTGATAAAAATGTTATATTGTTTGAGAATGATGTGATGCAATATGAAGGAAAATGGTTAAGCAAGAACAATAACTTAGTATACAAAATTTTACCGTAATTAAATAGGCCGAGGCAGAACTATAGTACCCCCACAGCAAACTGAAATTTCTCAGACCAGATCAATAGGGCATTCACAGTATTCATAACCCATGTATGATACTTATCAAGCTACTTGGTTGTGAACTTCCACCAGACATGTTACGGACTCTTAATAAGACATAAATTAATTTTTCTGTTTTCAACATTTCTGCTCCTGTCAAAAAATAAACTCACTTAAGCCTTCAACTTTGTATTTGTCCCACTGGTTGAGAAGCCATAAACTCCAGCAAGATCAGAGGAAATTAGCTGAATTGGTGCTCTACTCAAGCAACCTACCTTTTTCTGAGACTGCTTCTTGGTTAAAAGTACAATGTGCCAGGATCCAAAAGACCCAGAGTGCTTAAATAATGCCAGGAAGAACAGTTTTAATGAGTTTTTGAAGTAAAAAAGAAGCCAAAGAACATACAGCAATCCTGAAGTATGCTTCTCAGAACTCACCTCACTGAGGTGACATATAAATTCTGTAGTAATTACAACCTCCCTACAGGCTAGCGAGCCTCAAGCTGAGTTTGTGGCAGTAAAGCAGCTGTAGGTGAAAATGGGCCCCCAAGAGAATGCTCAGTCCAACTTCTGCTGGAGGAATGTCTATAATAACAAATGCCCCATCACAACAGAAATACTTGTCAGGAAGCTCTTTATAGCAGCTAGTTGTATTAAATACAATAGGGACAATAAAGAAAGTATGAGAAGAACTTCATTTTTTCTGGGCTTCACACTTACAATCAACAATGTGAGTAAATTGCTTTAATTAATGCCATTCTTTAGAATCTCAACCTTCAACAGAGACAGCAAAAGTGAGAATACATCAGCTACAGAATAATATTTGTGTTCTTCATGAAGGCCAGCCAAGTTAGCCTGGACAGGATATGAACTCGTTAGTTTGGCAAGGAGGTACATGTCAAGGATAGCTGTTATGTAAGAGCTGGCTTTTTATTTTAGTTCGTCTGATATATTTGAATTAAGTAAATGGACTGGAAAGGATCTTTTAGTTTATTATCCTACTTGTGACAGTACTCATTAAAAGATATTTAGGAAAAGGATGAATAAACAATGCAAATGTTTTTCAGGGCTCTGAGAGATCCAGTAGACATTAATAGCTCAGAGCGGTCTCACCAGGTATGCACAAATATACAGTTTGCCAGTGGGCCCAGGAACCCATTTGGCTCACATTTGGAACTGCAGAACTTGATCTACATCACAGTGGATGTGCCATTAATAGTGTTTTAATCACCTTCCTTGACCCTTGTACTTCCTTGTTCTGTTTAAGGTAGCTATACACGAAACACTTTAGAATCCTGGAACTCTTGGAAAGGCATAAATCTGTTAAAATTATAAAAGAAAAAGCATCTACTAAGCATACATAAAGAAAACATTACTAATGTCAAACTCTTAGCAGGTGTTACTTGTTACATTTTGTGATACGGAAGAGCGGGTAACAAAAACTGCCCAACTAAATTTGGATGGAGTATGAAGGAAAAGAAATGTGTTTATGTAGTCTTAAATATAGCGGTTTGGTAGACAAATACATCTAATTACATGAATATCAATCTTAATTGTTTAGTCTGCATCCAGATCTCCAAATGCAAACTCAATGCTTTTCATTGCCTGTTGTATATTAGATGCTCCATGAACAGCATTGGACAAAATATCGTGTGCAAACTGAGCCCGAATTGATCCAGGAGAGATCTTCTTTGCCTCTTCTGGGTCGGTTGGACCCATTAGTTGTCTCCACTCTTCCACAGCGTTTTCCTTTGATAAAACCATTATCACTGATGGACCCCTGTAAAATCAATATAGAGAAGTTCTTACATTATTCTGAGATTTCTGAGATACAGACTTAGCTTTAATGTAAGAGGTACCAAGAAGGATTATAATAACCATTGAACTATCTTAATTTTATTAAGCTGCTTAATTATTAAGATTTGTTTCTGCCTGTTTTGTTTAAGAAAAAATCCCATATTTGAAAGCCAAAGAGATTATGATAATCAGATATTTGGATTTGGACTTCTTGTCCAAAAGATACTCTCACCCAATAATTTCTGAAGCAAGACAATACTTACTGGTTTTGTCAGCTATACTAACAATATTATGAGGAAGCTATTTGTCCTGTATAAGGAGAAAAAGGATTCCATTGGAAAGCAGTTCCTTTTTAGGGAAAATAAAATTCAAAATAAAATTAACCATAAGTTTGAAAAGAATTGTAAACTCCCTTTTAAAGGAAGACTACTCTATGCTAGAAGCTGCTAAACTTGCCAGAAAGTGTGACAGGTTGTAAAATCCTTGCACCACTTCTGGTGCAGCATGTTTTGTTGGCACTGTAAAAAGTGTGATGTCTACTTACATACCTCAGTACTGTAAACCAAGACACTTACTCAGTCATACAATTCACTAGCTCCTCAAAAAAGGGTTTTCCTTCGTGATCCTTGTAAAACTGTGCAGCCATTTCACGAGTTAAAGATTGCTCTTTCACCTTTGAGATGCTAAATCCAGCCTGTTTAACTTTTTTTATAATTTCATCTAGGAGAAAAACAAGCAAGCTCATTTTTGATTGAAACAGTTTAGATGCAAAAAATACAAACCCCATACACCCAAACTTTAAAAGTTTCAGAAAATACTAGATGCCTTCTTCTAAAAAAATCACTCACAGATATTAGAATTCTTCTTACAATATCAAACCAAATATGGACAACATAAGAAACACTTCCACAGTACTCTAAAATAAGGAGAAACCACTGTCACTGCATTATCTTATCCACCTTGAGGCACGTATCAAAGCCAGATTGTAATAAACTGTACCAATAGCATCCACTGTTACTTCTCAGTTATTGAACAGACCCTGGACTGTAGTTGTAACGCTGTATCAAACGTCAGCTGTCTGGCCAAAATCAATCTGAATTGTTACAAGAGGGGAAGAAAGACTGACAGAGGCCAATGATGAATTAGCATTAGAAAGCCTACTAAAATTTGTTAGGACAGAATAGAATAATGCTAAGTAGGGGGTCTAGATAGAGAATTTTTAAAAAGTGGCAGCAAACATCCTTAGGGCAAGATTCTGAATTGTACACGGTGCTCTTTTGACTTAGTTTTTTTCCTCCTTATTCCCTTAGGCTAACAGTAAGTTAAACCAAGAATGGCAATGCATCTAACTGAGCAATGACGCCTTTTGAGTGAACAGAGATAACTGTCTGAAATAAGTAATACAAGTTTGGTAAGTGTCTCTCTCCTTTGACTAATAAAGATGCCAGGCAGGTAGTCTGCAGAAATACCTGGCCTTTAAACAGTTTGACTCAGCTAAGAACTCTCTTTCTTCAATGCACCACTATTCTTGTGAAGAAAAACCTATAGGCATCTTAAGCAAAAGAAATGTCACATTTGAAATCTCAATTTGAATTATGCAAGCTATATAAGAGCATTTCTCTGCACAGAACACATATTTCAGAGAATCAAAAAAATGCATTTGATGTGATTTATACTGCAGTTTGCATTGCTAATCTTTTGTAGAAATGATTGCATCACTAGATATAGCCCATACATTTTAAATGCTTTACCTTTATGATGCTTAGCAGCATCAGGTTTGATTAATGCAAAAGTTTGTTCCTCAGGGAAGAAGAACTCCAGTTCCTTCTGAGCATCGTCAACTGAAGAACTGCCATGCAGCTGATTGATGGGTACATTTTCAAAGGCATACTGTGCACGCAAACTAGGAGTCATTAAAAGAGTGAAGTTACTTAAAAGCATAGCCACTCTGAGCTCTGAGCTATAATTAGCCTTAACCTAGGGAATACAAATTAGTGTTGCTCTGGAAATCTCAAATACAAACACCCTCTCTCACAAGACTCATCTTGTTGTATTTCCAAGAAATACCACTTATTTCTTAATGAAATGGCACTTCTGTCAGCAGCAGGTAAGACGATACCATGGCAGTTTCCTAGAGCAATGTGATAAGCAGGTAGAACTAAGGTGTCTATTTGTAAAAATGTGCAGGAGAAACTTAGTCACAAATAAAATATTCTACTGATGCAAAGTTTTCAGTAAGCTACAAGAAAAATCTTAGTGGTATTTCAAGAAAAATAATGGAGGTTTTTCAAGAACACTCCCCCCACCCCCCGCACTATGAAGAATAGATATTACTGACATTTTTTTTTCTCTGACTCAGGACTTCCCCTTTAATTTGGTTTAGCAGCCATTATATCTCAAAAATTTACAAGTTTCTATGTGCAGTATACTACTACTTCCAAGAAAAGCTTGAAAAGCAGCAGAAATGCGTATCTATTTCCAGATGATGGCACTGTAGTTACACTAGTTGGAATGTGGAATGAGATGAGGAATGCGAAAGGAAGTTGGAAGCTGTGAATGATGGTTAACTTCTGTGACTGTTACCTGTCAGGATTTTCCTTAGCCTTTTCAAGAGTCTTTGGGCCTAGTAAACCCCTCCAGTGTGATACAGCATTTTCTCGTGTTAGAGCCAATACAAGAGTTGGACCACTGTACAATGGGAAAAGTAACATTACCAAAAAAAAAAAAATAAAATTTAAACTCTTGGTACTTTTTAAAAGTAATTTGATTATATATAGTCCAGCCTAGGAAAATGAGTCCCAGTATTGAAGTACCTTAAAACTGATCTGATTGTTTAAACAAGTTTATGCTGATAAAACTTTACAGGGCTTAAATATTAATTTAAATTGCAAAGTCACTGTGTTTTGTCACAATGGCAAGACAGAGAAATACTGGTCATGCCCCAACCACGTCCCAACTTCATATGAAGGTAATATCCAAACATGATTTGTTTCTCTTCCCCAAGGTATCCAGAACACAGCCTGGCTGAAGATTTCAGAGCTATCCCACAGACAATCTAAATGCAGCCTATTCAGAGCAGACCTAAACTGGTTTTGCTCAAATCAGTGGACTTGGCCACTGAGACATCATACATACAGCAATATGGAGTAGCTAGTAACTTTTAAAATCTTGATTTTTTTATTTGTTGTACATGGAAATCATTCCATTATCTGCTGTTATCTGATCCTGTTTTGTCTTTTACTAAACTTCTAGGCACATATATCTTGTAGCCAAGTATTTTCCAGGAAATGTTCAACACCAGGTTGGGTTGGACTCTGAGTAACCTGGTCGGGTGGAAGGTGTCCCTGCCCATGGCAGGGGGCTGGAACTAGGTGGCCTTAATGATGCCTTCTAACCCAAACCATTCTGTGAATCTATGACTCAATAATTATTTAATGTGAAAATTTTAGTCTTATCTGATTCTATATAGATTCTATAGATTTACATTCTCCTTTTTTGTTCAACGTACCTGGTCATTTGCTCTAGAAGGACTGGGAAGTAGTCCTGACCTACATGCTCACTGTAAAATGCACATACTTGCTCCTCAGTTAGAATTATTTCTTTCTGCATTGCTATTTGAAAGCCATCATCCTTTATCCTTTTCATGATGGAATCTGTTAAATATATTGAAATAATACTAAATTGCCATCCAGTCATTCATTTGCCTACTTGTGAGAAATGACATGGACTTTTCAATGGTAATGTTATATTTTTATAGGTAAATTTATTTCTTAAATAAAGAACAGGAAACTAATTTAAAGCAACAGCTAGGAGGCATCACTAGTTGCCTGGACGCTCAGAAAGCTGATCCTCATCGTCTCAAGGCTTTCTCTTGCTTCCTACCTCAGTAGGAATTCCAGATAGAAATATGATGCATGTTACTACCAGCAAAAGAAAGTCCAAGGAATTTGAATAGGTGAAATGTTCATTTAACTAAGTCTTACAAGACCACATGGGTAAGTAAGTAGTATTTGGCACAAATCAAAATTGCCTACAAAAATTAATGTGTAATTACCTAAACATGAACAGCAGGACTGCTGTTCTAAGCAACATGCTAGACTACCATAAGGAAAATAAATTCACAACGAAAGATCAAAATTGTAGTCTTTCAGCTCTCTGTGTGTATGTTTTTTCAAGTACAGAGATTCTCAAGTTAGAAATAAAAATACTATCTGAAATCTAGGAAGAAATGCAAATATATGACTGAGAAGAAAAGTAAACTTGTTTGGATGAAGTGCATGCAATGGGGTAGAATTGTTTATTTAATCTGTAAAAATGCTACCCTTGAGCAGCACTCCCTTATCCAGCATAGAACATTTTGGATTGGGTATTTTTCACCTTGTCATTGATCTATCTTGAACCTGCTATTTAAGAATATCAGTTACTTTATTATGGCGTGAAATCTAGTCCCCTATACTGCATTTGAAATTACTAGCTTCTCTGAGACGTCTTGCAGAAGTATTCCATCTACTGACTTTCTTGAAAAATTAACCAAAGGAACAGAATATCGTTGACATTTGCACTCTCAATATGTGAAAGACATTAACCTCATAACTTCATTCCAGACAAAGATTACTGCTGGCCTAGTGCTAGAGAGATGGTATAACCTAAAAATATTTCATTTATTGAGTTAGAATTTATAATTCAAAATTCAAAATGTGAGAGTATTTCTATACCCTTGATAGAAAATACAGTTATTGGCTCTTACCTCGCCTTTCCTTTAACAGAGTGGGTCTAATTATGGCCAAAGTCTTTTCAACTTGCTCTGCCTTATTGGCACTAAAATTTGGGAAAAAGAAGGCAAGTTGTCTGCTGGCATCTTCAACACTGTCTTGCACATCACATAGATTTACCAGACTCTCAGTTTCCATGACTCCTGGTGACCTGATGAAACATGAAGTAATACAGTATTTAAGTCACTGCTAAGTGTTAACTAGCTGACTTTTTGAAGATGTACTTTTTTAAAATTTAGTGAAATATAAGAGTAGAATACAAAACTAAGTTTTTACTAAATTCAGATTCATGAGTAAAGTAACATTTCAGGGAAGAGAACTATTAATCTTCTCAAAAGGTGCCTGATCATGTGCTCTGAAGGACAAATCTCAGCCAGGCTGCTTTAACAATTCCCCTCTAGCTTATCCAAAATAGTTTTTCTGTTTCCTGAGACAGAATTACTACTGACAAGTGTGCAGTGTATAATGAATGATCAATAGAAGGCTTGTGCTTAAATCATGTACAGCATGATCATACAAATGCTAGCACTACAGAATTATCTCTAATAGAGACACTTCTCGATATTTCTTGCCAGTTTATTTGGCTGTGTAAATAAAGTCCCTCTTGGCCACTTGTAGAAAATGCAGTATTCCTCAGCTACACTAAACTAATGCAGAAAGGGTGCAGCAGGCATTGACAAAAATGTCAATTGTCATAACAAATTCTTTTTTTGACAAAGTATTTAAGCTCATGTTGTTTTAAGTGGCTTTCTATTTGTTGAAATAGAAAATTTTATTCAATATTTGAATTTTTGTGAACACTGTATTGTCTGAGGCTGTGTATATACCACTGTCATCCTTAAAATTCTCTACAAACCCTTGGCATAGGAGAAAAACACACATTTCAAGGTACCATGGTTTTGAACAGCTAATCTTGACAATTTCTTTTTTATCTTGAAGCAGGGTAAGGTCACAAACACCAATACCCTCCCCCTTCTCTGCTGGCTTTTGCGGTATTCCCAAGGAGAAGAGCATGCCTCAGGTGTGTCCTGGTCTGGCCTGGGCCATATCTACAGCTTCCCAACAAACACAGGGGTAAGCATGGGGAGCAGTGCAACCTTCAATTGGTGGTGTGGGCAGTTCTCTGGTGTGTGAACTAGAATTGCAAGGGCTACATCAGCTTTGAAGTGTGCCATTGTTCCCCTTCCTTCTGAGAACCCACTCAAGGTGAGTTCAAGGAGATCAATGACCTTTGCTTGTCATCTTTAACTAGGAAACAAGGAATTCCTGGATTCCCATGAGAACTGGGGTTGCATCTCTAGTGGTGGTCCTGTGAAGGACTAGGCAATGAACTCTGCCTGCTCCCTGGACTTTGCGTACCCGGGCACATCTGCTTCAGAAGGAACATGCCTTGGTTTATGGTGTGATCTGAACACTGTGATTGAATCACAAATACACATTTTCACTCGTACTTACTTGCCTGGCTCCTCTGACTCACTTCTTTTTCGTAGTTCTGTCCATTGAGGAATAGCATCACTTGCTTCTTTTTTACTGATTATCAAAACATGGCATGGTCCACTCATCATGAATTGAACAAATTCTTCAAAGTCAGGCTAAAAAACATAATTTGCCCCCCTGTGAATTTCAGGAACTCTGAGATTGTCATCAGAAATGAGACAGTTATGCTTTTAAAGTACTCATACATTCCTGCTCCAAATTGGCATTCATGTGCATTCCTCAGAACTCTGACGGATTGTTTGGGAAGTTTTTTGATCAATCATTTGAAATGTTTGTAAAAAAATGTTAATTGAGATAAAGAAAGTCTTATACCTATTTTAAACAAGTAGTAGATGTTCTTCCAGGTTAAAATGCAAATGACAAGAGTGAAGAAAGTGACCTGTTGTAGCAAGTCCGGAGGAGGCCACCAAGGCATTTAGAGGGATGGAGCACCTCTCCTATGAGGAAAAAACTAGGAGAATTTGGGTTATTCAGCCTGGAAAAGAGAAGGCTTCAGGGTGACCTAATTGGAGCCTTCCAGTCTACTTGAAGGAAGCCTAAAAGAAAGATGGAGAGGGACTTTTTTTCAAGAGCATGTAGTGACAGAACAAGGGAGAATGGCTTTACATTGAAAGAGAGTAGGTTTAGATCAGAAGAAATTCTTTATTGTGAAGGTGGTAAGGAATAGGAATAGGTTGTCCAGTGAAGTTGTGGCTGCCTCATCCCTGGAGCTCTGTTCAAAGCCAGGCTGAATGGGGCTCTGAGCAACCTGCTCTAGGGGACGATGTCCCTGCTTTTGGAACCAGATGGTCTTTAAGGTCCCTTCCAACCTAAGCCATTCCATGATTCTGTGATTCTACGGTGTATCAAACATGGTAAGCTTTGTTTGTCTTTCCTCTTCCCATGTCTACCTCTGTCTACACTTAACTGGTCTCAATTTTGGCTGCTAGCTCCCATGAAGGTGAGTTACTTTTACCTCTGTTTCAAAACTGCCTCTGTCTAAACCACAGTCCCAGCTTTGCTAAAATCAAGTCCTTCATAGTTTCTTGCAAGAGCTCCCTATTACGTCCTTTCTAAACCATAGTGCAACCATCTAGTGATTACTATCAGTTTTCTTTTTTCTCTCTGACTTTAGTAGGAACCACCTCATCTTGCTCTTACTCATTTGGAATGCCACAGGAATGCCTTCCCTTCTCCTTTAGATTAAGCTAACCCTTCCATTGGTCCCTCTAATAATATCAAGCAAACTATTTGCATATAATTCCACCCTCTGTCTATCTTACATATGCAGCAGAATCTATAAATATTTGCTAAGCAACTTCATTTTTTAACCGAGATCCTTCTGAAGAGTTAATTTTAGCTATCACACTGCTGGAAAATATGACCATCTCCAGCAGCTAGTTTGCTAAGCCACTGCCATTTAATGGTGGATAGTCTAATTTAATTCTTTTATTGAACTTTATATCTGTCTTTAGCTATTTTTGTCCCCTAATACAGGACAAGGCACAAAAAATAGATTTCAGCTGAGATGCTTTCCCTTTCTGCCTGTGCACATGTTCATTTCCAGAACTACCCCATGATAAAATCTGGGAAGAAATTAAAAAAATAAAATAAGTAATATCACTCTTCTTCTGGCTGGAAAAATATATGTCAAATAGATACACACTGTCACATAGATGACACTGGATTTTGGATTTGTGACATATTTCAGCACCTATTAGCCAAGGTAGAGTAATTGCAGAAACAATCTATAGAACACTTTAATTTTCTTTCCTACAAAGGTCACTGAGCCTATCATAAAATGTTTTAAAATCAGTATAATTTTAGTTTGATAAATAGTGTTATAAATTTAGCATCATGTCTAAGGATCATGCACATTTAGATAACAGAAGAAGAACAAAATCTTTTAGTATTTAACTGGAGGTCAGTTTAATTTGGTTGGAATATTAGATTGCTACCTAGTGATATTTATATGAGTCAGTGAAAGAAAAGGGAGAGAGAATATCTCTTTATAATCTACATTAATTCAGTTCTTCAATATACTCAAAATTTACCATACAGGGATTGCAGCATGTCTGGTAACAGCTATATGTTTTACCCATTCCTTTCATTTAGGTTTCTAGTTTGTTTTTACCTGTTCTTTATTTCGAGCATAGAACTCTCTGATTTGCTCTTCAGTAAGCATTCTCTCCTCTGCTGCTCTAATGTCAAATCCTGCGTCTTTAATCTGCAATTATTCAGTTGTTACTCATTGGCATTTTTAAATGCATACATGCAAAATCATATGTTATTGTAAATCCAAAGACTGATTGATTTTGGAAGCTATCTTAAGTTTAAAATTTTTTTAAATATTCAAAATATAACTGCTATCTTTGCCTAAACTGAACTTCCAGCCTTTCAAAGCACTTCACTAAATTCAGGATTACAAAACCCTTAAGCTAATGTTTGTGAAAAAATTTAGTGGAGTTCAATGTATGCAGTACATTCATTCAGTAGTAAAGAATTCCTTTTATTTCATATTGAATAAACTCCTTTTAATCATTGTGAGTGGTTAACATGCAACTTATGTTGCAAAATACTATAAATTATATTGTAACCAGAGTAGTCACATAAATGTGTACTTGTCAACAGTTGTCATGTTAGGCTAAACTACTTGGCTTTAGAAAAGCAAATAAAGAAAAATGAAACCTACTTTATGATTTTCTGTTTTAAGTTAGGTTGTTGCACTAAATTCAAGTATTTGAGAGTGATGTGCACTTTTATGACTTGCATCAAAGTTCATAGCCCATTGGTATGAGGTTTGTACCACCCACTGATATTTTGGCAGCAAAGGCAGTATCCAGCCCCAATACTGATGACACACCAATATTAACCTCTGTGCCAGCCCTCTCCTCTTTAAAAGCCCTTGTGGTGCTTCTATTTTCAGCCTGCCCTGACAAGGCTGACCGTGGAAACAGCGTAGGAAAACACACCTCATGAACCAAGTAGCAGCTGCTCCAGCTTAACTATTCTTTTTTTTTTTTTTTTTTTTGCCTTTAGTGAGTTTCCTTCCTTTTCAGACAAGGTAGAGTACTGCAGAAATCACCTATACAGCACTCTGGTTCCCTTTCATGTGAAGGTCACTGTTCCTGTCATAGGACTTTTTAAAATTCTTATAATTTCATCTCAATATATATTGTTATAAGGCATTTTTGGGGAACAGAAACAATATGAATCAATGTCTAACCTCTGCTGGCATAGAATATTAATGCAATAGTATAAATTAGAATGTCGTATTATTTCAGGTAAAAATACTGTGCTTACTGTGCTTTTATCATGCTTAGTAGAGAACCATTATCAGATTCTGTTCTAAAGTCTGGGCATAAATTAGGATCTACTCAACCTTACATTTTGCTATTATGCCTCTTAAATAAATAGAATGAATGAATATTTTAAAATTCTCTCTACCTTTTTTTTTAATTTCTTCCACACGTCCCTCTAAGACATCATCAGGTTTTATAATTCCAACAGAATAAGTGAGTCCTTGTGAAAAAGGGAAAAAATAATGTGCTAATGAATAAATTCATCAAAATAAAGGGGATTATCATTACTGGACCTGCAGTTTATGGCTAAACTTGACTGTAACTCAACCAGATCCCAAAAACTGGTGAAGAATTTACAATAGGGACAATGGAAACAGCAGATTACTATTTGTTACCAATAGTAGAAATACTTATAAGCAACTGCATGTGCTAAGGAAAATAATACTGTCAAATGTTAGTGTATTACAGTATCTGAGAGATCCTCTAAACTGAAACTGGACCTAAGCTAAAACCCTGTTTTCTAATTTTCTGTTATGTTTAGGTTTTGGAGATTAATGTGAAATTTGTAGATAATTGCTGTTCTACTAGATCTCACAGGGTTTATGAGAAAAAATATAGGCTAAAGCTAAGATCAGGACTATGTCAGTTGAACCACACAATTTAAAAAACACAAAAACATTAAAAGGAAGGAAAAGGGATGCCATGACTGTGATCTAATGCCTCTCATGGGGAAGAAGAAAAGTAAGATCAAGAAGAAGGAGAGAATGGAGGAGTTTGTTCCATCTCAGCATTGAAGAATGGCATTCTCTGCATAGATGAAGCAGCATTGACATTGAGTAGGCACATACCATTTCTGCCTAAAGTCTGAAGGTTCCCAGTGTGGGGCTGAAAATATTGATGATGACAGTCCAATACATGAACTCCTTACAGAAGAAAGCTCAATCATAGCATTTCATTAACTCTACCAAAGGAAGGTCTATTAGTGCTAGACATAGATAATTATTAATCAAAAGACATTTGTTCTCTTTCTTTCTGTTAACATTTGTAACATAAAACAAATATATTTACCCTCCTCTTCAGCCTCCTCACCAGACCCCTCTGATGAACCTTCTTCTTGAAAAACAAGCTCTTCTACCTTAAGGTAATTGCAAATGGAGTAAAGGTACATCACCAGTGTAAAAGTAAAATCATCAAACACAACTGTCACATCTTTATATTATCTTAATGTAAGAATGGATTTGCTACACCGGGAAACAAGCAATTCTAAGAAGGACCTTTGGCGAGTCTGATTTTACTTAACTGAGCTTCAGTTTGTTAAAAAGTTTTTTTTACTCTAAGTGAAGTTCTTTCATCCCCATTTAAACAAAACAAGCAATGAGACATGATTATTTCATATGTCTTTGTTTCATATGATGCAGTTTCTAAGTTACATAGTAAAAATACTTAGGCCTGAAAGAAAAAAATAGATTACTAAAACTTTTGTGAGCTAGTGGCCTTTTGTCCATCTCTCCATTTCTTACATTACTAGGCTAACCTGTAAATAAGGTTTTTAAAGTATGATAATGGAAATTTGGGGGTTGTGAGGAGAACAAGCAGCAAGGGAGGATTAATTTTGCTGCTACTGTGAATTCCAGCTGTGGGATCTTTGGCAGTGCAGGCTATTGAGGTCAGACTGAGCTGTCCTTATGTCCTCATGTTACCTGGAAGTCAAGAGTCAAAGGTGATAGAATAAGCTTGTTGAATGGCCTTTGTTTTTTGTAGCAAACTGAATTCATTAGGTACAGAGCAATCCCCATGGCTTTGAGCAACCTGATCTAGTGAAAGACGAGATTGTCTGGCAGAAGGGATTGGACTAGACAACCTTTTAAAGTGTCTTAGAATCCAGATAATTTTACTTGATTTCTAAAAGAAAAGCACACCATACATATCACTTTACGGTTAGGACAAAAATATGAAAAATTAGACATTATCTAAACACTATCACAGACATTTAGAGAAACCAAGCGAGTGTAGTAAAAGTGCACATTTTTACTTCACATTTCATAAGTATCCAGTTTGTGAGTACCTCAGCACGTTCCTTCTGTCCAGCTGCAATTTCCCTCTCTTCTTGCACTAGGTCTGTCACTATCTTAGTTATAAGAGGAGCATTTACACCTCTTACCATTGCAAGAATTTTACCATACTGTAAAAGAGAAAATAACACCCTCAGCGAGTTTTCATTTTCGCTTAATTTACACTTCTGCTTGAGTTTTTGAAACATGTAATTGTTTCAAAAATTGCTAATTTTTCCAGCTACAGGATCATTTCCTATGCCCACTGAAGGGAATACCAAAGTTATTACTGCCTCTATTATTTCAGAATGAAACTTCTGTGCATTTAATTCCTTTCTTCCTTCTTTACCAATTTTTCCATGTTTATTTCTAGGCTCAACAGTAATAACACAGTTAGAAGAAAATGAAAATAAGGATTTCATTTCTTAATTTTTGTAACATGGAGTTTTCTGTCTTTTTTTTTGTATGTGTGATTTTTCAATGCATTCTCTACCACATTCAGTTGCACAGTAGTGATACTGATGGTGACCAAAAATACTGCTTAAACTCTAGGCAGCATTCAGTTTAAAACCTGAATGTGTCCTGAAAGTATCATTATTCTTAGTCCCTGCTTATGGAAATTCAAATCCTGGCACCCTCAGGTTAAAGCAACCCCCACCTCTTCTTAAGTGAGCAGTGCTCTACAGTGGTGTCCTAGGAGAACCAACTTTCTGTGTCCATCAGTTAGAGATAACAAATATATGATTAATTGCTACAGTTCTTCAAGTGTGAAACCACAATTTTATTTGTTATCTTAGAAATCTTGTAATGCCAGGAAATATTAATTCTCTTTCTGTGATGAAAAGCGTGCATTAAAAAAATAATTTCAGTGTAACCACATGTAGGCACTTTATGTAAGGAAAACCTGGAAAATTTACCTGGATTCCTCACTAACTACCCAAACAGTGATTACCACAATTCTTCTGTGGCTGTATGTGCAGCAGCCACAACAAAAATGTGCTCGAGAACCACCAGATTCAGGCATGGGAAACAGCCCAAACAAACATCTGATAGTAGCATCCTACATAATGTAAAATGTAAATATAGGATTTATACAACTTCACATCTATTTTAAAATCTGTTGAAAATTAAGGCAAAAGTCGGCAGAACATTGCAAGAAACTGATGCGATGTACTTACAACACTAAAAAGAAACACAGGTTCACAGCTCTTCCTAAATGGTTTCAGACTTTCAATGCTGTCAGCCTCTGCCTGAAGTCAGACAAAAAGGATTGTTTGCTTATATAAGTGTGTATGCATATGACTATGCATCTATACAAGGAAACCTTTTAACCCACAAGAAAACCCCACTCTTATATACTCTGATGTTGCAAACTCAAACTGCAGTCCTAAATACATCTGACAGTCCTTACAGTGATGAAGGAAAAACTCTTTTGATATCATGGGATTGTCTTCCCTTTGTATTACAGCAATTAATCATGGAAAAATATCTTCTCTTGAAACTGTTTTATTATGTAAGTTGTAATAACATATAAAAATTAAGAACTACCTTATGTAGTCTTGATAGAAGAGATTATTCAGTGTATTAATTTTTTTGTGGAATGTGGTCAACTGTGGGAGATAGCTTCCGAACATAACTCCTTGCCTTTTTCTTGTATAAAGAAATTAATGTTTTTTTCTGAAAACTCCTTTCATAATGAAATTTAAAGTTTTCACAAACATGAAAAAGATCTTGGTCAAGATCTTGGAGAAACTGAGCCCATGAAACAAATTTATCTACTTTAAATATGAGATGTAATACACTCAGATATATCTATATACTGGTAGTGTAAACAAATTTTTTACTACTACTTTTTTGTGATTTTTAAAAAAAATTCCCCCTTTTTGTTCTCTTAAAAATGAAATACAAGGTAACATTTGCAAAAAAGATGCAACAGTTTTTCAGAGATGTAAGGATTTTAAATGCAGTGGTCCATAATGCAGAGACTTAAAACTAAAAGTCGTATAGTCTGGCTTTTGAATATTTCTGCAATCTCATCAAGGAAAATAAAATTTGTGGGATATCAGCTCTTTTTTTATTATAGCTTCTTACATATTTATTACCATTTTTAATCTACTTCTAAACAAAGTCTTATAGGACGTACGCAGGGAAAGCAGCCAGTCCAAAATCATTGCAACTCAGTAAAAGGACAGTAGAATGAAAGCTCTGCATATGCAGATCAGAAGTTATATTTAAATCAAAATGGAAATAAAGTCCTACACAGGATTTATGTCCTTACCACAGCAAAATATAGCACATTGTCGTCACTAAAGTCGTTCCTCAGTTTTCTGAATACATTCAGCACAGCTTTGCAAGGACCACACCAAGCTTGATAGACGTCTATTACTAAAACGTAATAGTTTGGAATTACAAACAGATGACTTGTGGAACTTATAAAATGAGACATTTATGTTTGGGTTGAAACAACACGGGGAAGGCATTCACATGGATCTTTCAGTCCACTTCTAGTCAATGAACGTATCATGAATACATCAGTGGATTCAGTAGATACATTAGTGTATTTCAATTACTTTTGACATCGGGAACCTCCTTCAGAATATTATTTGACATGACTAATCCAAATAGCAACTTTTCCCTCATCTTCCTTTTCCTTTTATTTTCTCTTCTTCTTTTGCCACTGTTGATTTTCATTCTTATCTAGACCTTTATTCTACAGGATTTTTACCTCCCTGAACCTTTGCTCAATACAACCCCTCTGTAGATGTGATCCCATTACGGATTTGTTCCTTTTACTGAAATACAGCTCCTAGGAGACGTAGGAGATACAGTTTTTGGACTAAGTGAACTGAAAACTGGGAATAATGCACGTCATAGAACACGCACTCTGTAGAATGCTGCAGTAATTATTTAGTCTGGGCAGGATTTTACACACAGAAGTGTCCAACTCCCTACCATGGAGAATACCATATTGGAAAGGTATTTTCTAAACATTGGTGTATAGCAGTTTATAAAAATGAAATTTAGATAAATATGATTTTGATGAATATTTATCATGTAAGATACTGTATATTCATAATTGTAATATATTATCTTAAAAGTCTTTTCCAAACTAAACAACTCTATGATTCAATGACTCTATGATATACATTTATAAATATGTATTATTATAGTCTTTCTTTAAAAGATATGGCACTAGTCTTCTGGCATATCTATTAGAGATAATATATAATTGTGAAAACCTGTACATATGACTATAAGAGATTGAAAGAAAATATCAGCTGTTAGTACCTACTATACCCTTTGTCAGCAGCATTTCATCCCACTCTTCTTGATTAGTTATTACGGTCTGGAACAAAATTAATTAACATTGTAACATTCTAAAAAGGCAGGAAAAACATCTATTTCCCTCTAAAGTTGTTCAAGTAATTAGGATTTATACCTGAAGCTGGATTTCTTTCTTCTTGCCTGCCATTTCCCTGTGATTATAGGAAAAATATCAAAATCCAAAGCACTTTTAAAGTTTTTTAAAAGAACATGTGACATTCAGAACTGATTTTTATGGTACCACTGCCTTCTGATTCCCATTGCAATTAACTCAACCAAAGCCCCTACAATGATGATAGTAAATACTCCACTTTGAAATTCTGTGGAGAAACATACAACTGGTTTGCAAAATCCACATGGCACAAGAAGTAGAAGATAATTTAGTATCTTAATCTCTTAGGATGTTCAAAACTTTTGACCTCAGCAATGTTTCAAGCTTGTAATCACTCTGCTCAGAATAGCCACAGGAACTTTGATGGGATGACAGCTGCTCTAACATGGGACCATTTCAGAAAATTATTGATTAAAGAGCTTCAACTCTAATAACGTCTAATCAGTCTTCCTGTCTGCTGGGATACATAAAAAGCAATGGCATACTTGTGCCCCATAACTAAACTCAAACTGAACCCTGTTACATTCATCATTCTGTCATTAATAAATAATGTCCTTCATATATTTGTGATAGATAATTAACTGTGAACTGGGCAGAACAACGATCTCAGTTAAGACACATATGTGATGAAGTTTGCCTTCAGCATGAGCAGCTTGAGTTTCTGGAATTCTTGGTTAAGATGGTGGTCTTTGTCTTGGAGAAAATGAAAGTGGCCCCATGATTGTGACTTCCTCTGGCGCAGTTATTTGACAAGTCAACTAGCAAATATGTTCAGGGTTCGAACTCTTCTGATACACTCACCACAGCTGCTCCCTTCAGATCACAGACTGAGGCACAGAAACCAATATGAGAGCTCTTTCCTTCATGCCTGTTTCACATTTCATCTAAAAGTATTGTTAAGGTTTAAAATTCTAAATGCAGGCTTTCTTCAAATCCTTCAAACCAGGTAGTGGCACAAAGCATGGTATTGATTTCTGTCCTTCAAAGACTCTAAGGCGATGGCACTGACTACTGACACTAGAGGCAACTGGCAGATGGAAATATGTCGTATTAGTAGGAAATCTAAAAAATGAACTATCTTTAATTATTACCTTCTGTCACTGAGCGATGGCAATTAATTCTTTGCAAGACCAGCTCTGCAAAACATAAACCAATACATGACAGTGGTCTATACATCCCAGTCATTCTACACATGCTCCCCAACTGAAAATATGCAGTCATACACACTCAGATGGCAAAGCAAAGCACAGCAGAAGAGACATGTGCTGCTGCATGCAAATATACAGATGTGCACATTAGTCTGGCATTGCAGCTAAATGGGACAGACATGGGAAGCTACATGTGACATCTACTCTTTTAGATGAAATTTTCACATAACATTCTCTCAGTAATGCAGTCAATACTATACTGATTAAACCTGAACAGACAAAATGTTTTCTCCTTTCTCTATAATTTCGATACATACTTCTCTAACCTTCACAAATGACATTTTCTATCTATGTGCATGGATGTGCAAACTCTGCATCTCTTACTATACTCGTTACAATCAAAACCGCTTCCTTGAGCTAAGATACAAAAATAGACGTGGGTGCACACTCAGA
Source organism: Petroica traversi (assembly GCA_025920805.1). Taxonomy (NCBI): domain Eukaryota; kingdom Metazoa; phylum Chordata; class Aves; order Passeriformes; family Petroicidae; genus Petroica; species Petroica traversi. The sequence goes on along the minus strand of JAHLSL010000117.1, from coordinate 1,805,537 downwards.
TACACTGTCAAAGCGATATTCAAATATGCACACTCTTTGCAGATAGCCATTCAACATCTTAGCACAAACCCTCATCACACACATACTTGAAGATACCCAAGAACTTGTGAGATTTTGCCATGCTGCTGTGTGTATGTAACTGCATACAAACAGAACTCCTGAGCTTAAGCTCTTGTGTGTGGCAGTGGATCCTTGTAAGTTCCTAGGTGGCACTGTGATGGATCATCTCCCCACTCAGAAACATGTGTAAGTGAACAAATGCACGGACTCACAGGCCAGTTCAGGGCTGACTGTGCTCTACACCAGATGCCGTAATCAGAAAGAGCTTCCAGACATGCATTCACCCCATGGTTTGACACCAACCCTCCACAGTAAGCACACCACAGCACAGAGGCTTGGGTGCCACTCAGCCCTGAGGTGGAGTCCACCCAGGAGCAGACAGGCCCCCCAGCCCACTTGCCCCTGTCCTGGAGTAGCCGCTCGCCCGGGGACGCAGAGTGATGGCCCAACTGCCGCCCTCAACGGCTCAAACAGCCTCCCCTTCCTTTATCCAGCCCAGCCCCATCTCTGCTCAATCTCCAAGGGTCATTTTTCCTCCCATCACCCTATTTTATCAGCCTGACATGGCACAGGGAACTGAGTTACAGGCAATGCTGAGAGGGAAATGGGGAGGGAGCTGGGGGGTGAAAAGCTGGGAGGAAGCGTCACCATTTCCTCTGTTTTCTTTACCCTTGAGACAGTCAACTGTATCCTTTTAACATGTGAGAAAATTAGTCTTGGCATCTAATTAGTGATCTACCCTCACTCTGTCTTACTTGCAAATTGTGAGAAAAAGTAGACTAAAAGAGGAAGCTTTTGGTGGCCATTCTGGTGACCAAAAGAGGGTCTCTAAAGCCAAATAATGGTGGCTGCCTGTGCTCATACACTATCAGTGCAGGTCTGTCATCACACAGGTGCAGAACAAAGTTATCACTTGAAAGATGCTCACTTACAACTAATCAGCCCCCAAAAAGTCACAGAAGATAAAGGCAGAGTTTATTTATACACATAGTAACCATGACTGGCCCAGAGTACAATAGCCCCAGGGGCTATTTTCATGTATTAACTCTTAAAGGCATTAAAACTGGTGGGAATTTCTTTGTGGAGGTAAAGGCTTGAGAATGTTCACAAATCAAATGTCAGTGTCTCTAAACTCACACATTTCACATATGCATGTTGTTACAGAACTATAAATTGTCTGTGCATCCAATTTATTTTTGAAACCCTGCCCAGGCACACTATGTGCTGTCATGTGTGTCTACCACATCTTAAGAAAATCTAGTTTCAGTGACTCTCATGTTGCTTTTCTTGAACATTCTGATACTGCTCACCAAAGCATGACTTGCAAAGCCCTGAGGGAAACTTTACTTTTATTTAATGAAAATAATATTAAGGAAAAAGTAGGGAAAACAAGCTCTTAGAGGCACTAGAAAAGATGTTCTTCCTCACAGTTAAATCTTCCCGAGCTGAAGGATGTTCATTCTGCAGTAGTGGGAATGAGGCTACATTTCCCCAGAGTTGCAGCAGTTTTCAATGCTGAGATTGTGCTATGTCCTAACAGCTTGGATTAGATCAACTAGGTGGCAAGACAGATTTTGTATTCAGATTGGAAATAATGTGTTTATATGCCAAGCATAAAACTCTTCCTACATTTTTTACTGGAAAACCCTAACTTTGGAACTAGTACAAGCTCTGCACTGGCCTGCTTGGGAGTGGGTAAGTGCCATTGAATAATCTTTATTTTCCTGCATGAAGTAGGAAAACAACTTTTGAAACCTTCACAAACATACAAAATTGGAAGGAACTACAAAGATGAGATATTTAACCCAACCGCCATATTAAAGACCCAAAGATTAAGCTATGTTTTTGGGGTTTCCTTCACAAAGTGCTAGCTTTTTTATCCAGACCACTTTCTTCATAAACTGCCACTTTTTTATATATTATAAACCACTCCCCCCCCCAAAAAAAGTCTTGAAAAGAAACACTAGAATGAGGTAATGGTCATGTAGCAAATGTTAAAAGGCTGACACAGCCTGTTCCTTAACTGCTCTGTTGGAATGAATAATATGTATGCTTTGGATATCACAAAATAGTTGATATAAAGGGATTTGGTATTTCAAAATGCTGAAAAATAAAAAAGACTATCCTTCTTTTGGTTAGAGGGTATAGTTCTATAAAATTTTAAATTAATTTAATGATGACATACTTAGGTTATGCAGACTAGCAATATTTGGGATCATTATAAAAGGCATCCAGAGAGAAGGGGTTAGGAGTTTATGAGGTTTTTTCCTGAATCAAAATGATTCAAGTTTTGTATTATGTATATGAAAAGTATAATGAAAATATGCAATGGATAAACCACAATGGATTCATGATGAATGACTGCATAATTTTTCTGAGTAATGTTTAAACTATTTCACTCAATTTTGTGCACACCACTAGATTTCAGGTCTGCTCTGTGTCATGAGCTGTTAATGTCCAGAGTGACCTAGTTCCAAATTACTAACATTCTTTTACAAAGAAATGGAAAACAGTTGTACACCCTACTGAGACTTGTAACCCTTGAGACAAAACTAGAGATGTGTTTTCCCTGCTAGTCAGTGTTTTTATGTGCCCCTGTACGTGCTACGTAGTTCTGATGACTGCTTGCTTGTAAACACAGTGGTGGCCTTGATCACCTCAATTTATAATTTTTTGTGGTCTCTCTTGTGGCTCTATAGTCCACATGCATACTGGTGCTACAGAGTATTCCATCTATGCCCTTGCATGTTAGATTTCCTGCACATGTCCTGGTGTTCCTCCTGCCTCTCTGCCTGGTTTCACTCTAGAACTGCTCATGCTGAGAGAGCATCTGACCTTCCCAGCTCTCTTGCAGAACTGTTCTCAGCATGGCAGTGTAGCAGCCACTGTCACTTGAAAGCTCTGTATGTGTGTGTTGGCTTTTTCTGCATCAGGGAGACCATGCATCTGATAGCAGTGGAACAGTTTTCTGATTTCTTGTATTTTTCCAGAAAACAGTAAGAAAGTATGCAAAATGGTGGAAAATTTAATTTCTTGAAATAAAAAATAGCTGTTACAGTTTAGAAAGTGCAAAACTGAAGAATGTGATTTGTGCTGCTGCAAGGGCAGGTCTTTGTCACACAGACAGTTGATGGTGGGATAATTCTGTGCAGTAGAACTGTTTTGGTAAACAAATAAAGAGCATAAAATAAATAAATTAACAACTTCCTGTAAGGACTTACTGTGACCCTCCAGCTTGCGTGCTCTCAGGGTGACAGACCAGGTGACTCCAAAACCAGGCAGTTCACTTATGAGTGGCAGACCAAGACCACCACAAGTTCTGGTTGTGGAGGTTTGAGGAACAATTAGTTTTGCCCACAAAGGATTTGACAGCTTGCTTTTCAAGAATGATCCAACTTTATCAGCTGTAGGTACATTCTCCTGATTTGCCCTGCAGACGACATGAATGGTCGCCCTAAAGGAAGTTACCAATCCATAAACATTTACAGAGTTTGTATCACAAGAGAGGCTCATGCTTGTTAGTGTGGAATATATATAAAATGAACAGATGAAAAGGAACTGAGATAATTTTGTGACTAAGACATCTATAGAAATATGGGCATTAATCCTTCCAGGCACTATTGCTGTTACCTCTAGGACTTGATTTCCTAGAGCAAGAAAAATCAGGGATTTTTTATTTTCCCTTACCCTAGAATCTCAAAATTATGTAAATAACAGCATGGTTAATAGTTGTGGATGTACACATGAGAATTTTGTTTTATTGTAGCCTTTGTTAAAGTTTTGAGTTTGGTAATTTGAGTATAAGTATTTTCATGTATTCATTTTTTGTTATTCCTTGTCTGTATATTGATTTGTCTTTTGCATGTATGAAACCCATTGGACACCTTACATACTTATTTATAGAATATTAGAATGTAACTTTGGGAACATCCTTTGTAGCTATAGAATGTGCAAACCCATGAACACAAGAGTTTAGTGAGACGTATGAGTGTTTTCCAACAGCTCAAGAAACTGGTAACTCTGATTTGCATCTTACCTAATCCACCTAAAAACAGACTAGTAGTTTGCTCTCTGGCAGGATCAAATGCACTGATTCACCAGATTCACCTGCAGTTTTACACTAGTTATATATACAGGTTAGACTTCTTCTCAAAGAGAGATGGAGAAGACTGATCTTTGCAATGGGATCTAAAAAGTGTAAGAAAAGGCAGAAAATTATCTTTCTGTTTATTGAAAAGCAAAATCCATGATATCAGGTAACAAAGGTGGATTCGAGCTCACATAAGTATTTTTAACCAAAGTTAGCTGGTAAAAGTACAGCAGTGGTTTCTATTTTACCAAACCTAAAGATCTCCAGAGCCCCAGTTTAAGAACTTCCAGAACAGTTGAAATGGCTCAAATGAACTCAGACCTCTCAGATTTTAGGGATCTTCAGCTAGTAAAATCTTGTTGCATATTCCTGTTAAGATGGGGAGAACTTCATCTGCAAAGATGATCTGAACATGTGAGAAGTATATGTGAAAAGCTTGACTATATTCACAGTAGCAATTCCCAGCAGGATGGAAAAAATAGGGGGTTCAAACAATTGCATCATCCTGACATATGAAGGTGAGCACCAAAATTTGCTAGAGGAAAGATTTAGGGGATTAGAGAATACCAGGCCTGAAAATATGATAGGAGATTATGTGAAAACTTGAATTATGATATAGTCCAAGCAGAATAAGCTGTTACACTCCGGTTATGGGACAGGCTATGAGTGTCTGCATAGCTGTATTGGGTAAAAAAATTTTGTAGCATGTGAAGTACCATTCCTTGCTAAGATAGGAGCGGAAATTAGACAGCACAGTAAAAAAGCCACTAAAAACTTTGCCAGAGTCTAGTTGAGGTATGTTTTTATGGACATAATGAATAAAATAATCAAGCAATTGGAGCACAATTTGGCTTCTGTTAGTCTGGTTTTGTATTTAAATTCCCTAGTAATTTGCACTATTTGGTCACTTAGAAGAAAAAGGATAATGAGAAGTTTATAAAGAAAAAGAGTGAACAAGGCAGAGGTAGTTGAACAGATGATACTGAGAAGGCTAAATCTTACTAAAATTTTATTAAAAAATGTTCTGAGTCCAAAGAAGGCGCCAAAGGAGTTGAAACTTATCAAGCCGCATTCATTCAAGATGCTGCAGGAAAAAAATTACATTTGAGTTCTTCTCTTTATTAACTCTTTCAGACTCTGATCCAATTCATGCAAGTAAAAAAAGACTCCATATTTCTAAAGAATTTGTTGTATATCTATTCGAAGTTATTAATAAAATTATTAGGGCCAGAAAACAGGTCGTGATGCAATGTCTTCAGTCATCACAACATTTAGCCAGCTGAAGATTTCAAAAATAATCCCATCCTTAGAAGATTGCTGGTTAGAAATGGTGAGTACTGGTGTGACACTCAGAAACATTTTAAATGTTGGATCTTGTTTCAGGTGCCAGTTTTACATCCAAGGGTTCATGCTGGTTCAACTTGTTTAATGGATGCAGAATTTCTCTGCATGTAGCAGAGCTGCACAGGCTGGCAACAGCCGAGCTTTGCACCTGGCACAGGCCAGCTTTTTGCTAAGGGGATACATTTGAGGGATAAGTATAATGTGCTTCCCCAATATATGATAGAAGCATGAGATAAACCACAAGTGATAATTTCTGTCATATGTTCCTGTGGAAGGGAACAGGAAATCAGGGATTTGTCATGTAGTTCATATGTCAAACAGGACAGTCACTGGGACAGAGTGTAAGCCACTTGTGAGCAGGAATATGAAGTTTTCCTGCTGCTGGTGGTGTGTTTTTATCTATAGATGAATGTCCTACTGGAAGAGGATGATACAGAGCAACCCTGTGTCCGGATGACTCATCCTATTTGTGAGCTGCAGCTTGGTTTTCTCCTGGGGTTTCCAGGACAGTGTGTGCTAGAGGATCAGAAATCACCTCTGAGTCATCTCAAGACCAGATTTGCCTCTGCTGTCTTGGTTTCCTCCTGTACACAGTGTCCTTTGTCCCTGCTGTACACAGTGCATGCGTTCACTCCATGTGCATAGGAGGTGTTCCTGGTTGCAAGGATCTCTACTGCACACAAATCCAGTGCCAAACACCCTGCTGGTCCCATGGAATCAGCACAGAGGTTGGAGGTATAAAACAAACTTGTATCCTCTGTTCAGGTCTTGAACACAAAGACAGATATGAAATACCTTATATATCCAAGTGAATTAGAATCACTCATCAAATTTAATGGACTTAAGACCAAATCTAATGAATTTCACTCTGCTGCTGAATTGAAAGTTTATAATATTTTCTCTTTTCATGCATATTTTAGTTCTAGAGCTCTGTGTGTTACTGATAACACTGTATGTAAATATATAAATGCAATTATGAGGCCATCATACCTATCTGGGAGGCTTTTGCTAATAATTTCTTTTAAACTATTCCTTCTTCTCTTCTATATACATATACAAAATCTCCATCACGTTGCCAGCAGCTATTTGATTCTTAAATGAGAGAGGTTCTATCTTTATTTCAATTATGGAAATAATTTTTATAGGCTATAAAAATGGTAATCATGTTAAAAGTAAGTGAAGTGTCTTTCAGATATTAGTTTCAGTGCTTTCTTCTGTAAAACATTTCAGTAGTGTTATACTCATATCTAAATTCAATATTTTATATCCACACAAGAGGTCTCTGTTTTATAGGAGCAGCTATAAATCTTCCTTCACTTTCAACTTTGAACACAAAGATAAAATTCATTTTAAAAAGTCAT